>PVHT020000170.1:6066932-6081426 GCA_004024745.2 Catagonus wagneri
CCCCCCCCCCCCCCGCCTGACTGCTCTGGTCTTACCACCCGACACACACCAAATAAATGTTTGTTTCACACACCAAATAAATGTTTGTTTCCAACACTAACGACCAATTCTACAATTCTCTGCCCCCAGCATGGGACGCCAGCCACAATGGCGGTACCCACGCTACTCCCCTGTCTGGAGCCTGGCAGACCACACGTTCTGGGGTTCCCACCAGCCACCCCTCAGGTTTGATAATTGCCTAGAACACTCACTGAATTCAGCAGAGCGCTTTACTTACTCTTTCCCGTCTGCAGAAACAGGTCCCTCGCGTTCTCTGTGTGCCGCTCGGACCGCACCTCCCTCGGCGTGGGGTTTTTTATGGAAGTTTCAGGACGCAGGTCAGGGAGAAAGCTCCAAACCTCTAATCACAAGATTGGTTCCACCGGATGCCAGCCCCCAGCCTAAGCCATTTAGGAGCTCGCCATTTATCACCTCATTAGCATAAACCCAACTGGGACTGTAAGGGGCTCATTAGAAATAACAAAGACTAATCACTTGGGAAATTCCAAGGATTTTAGGAGCTCAGGGCTAAGATCTGGTGACAAAGACCAAACACCCTTCTTAGTATACCATATTCCTTGCAAACGCGTGACCCCGATTAAGCACGAGAGAAACAGACTCTGTCAAGGTTATAATGAGTTTTGGTCAAAGACCATCATAGCCTAGAGGACCCTAAGGAAATGTTTAAATGTAATGTGGTATCTGAGTCAGATCCTGGAGCAGAGAAAAGCCATAGGAAAAAACAGGTGTAAGCAGGTAAGTTAGGGAACCACTGGAGACAGAGCGCCAGGAACGGCTTTCTAGACAGAAGAGAACCCATTTTGGCCTAAGCCATTTTGCGATCTAAGCCTGGCCACAGTGCTTGCCCTTGAACAGGTTTTAGGAATTTATGATCTCAAGGCAACAAAGGAATGCAGAAACTAGGGAGGGGCAGTCAAGAAACAATAGTGCAGTGCAACCCTGAACATGAACGGATAGGCGTAATAAACATCTTTGCCTTCTGCAGGAGCTAAGGTGGAGGATGGAAAGGTGTTGACCCTTCAATCAACTAAAACTTGGACTCTGTCAACCTTTGCCCTGATTCTATGTTAAATTCTCTGCTGAAGCCTCTTCGTGAATATGCACGTTCCCTTAGCCTAAAACTTCCTCAAGAGTTCCCGGTCGTGGCTCAGCCATAACAAACCCACCTAGCATCTGTGAGAACTTGGGTTCGAGCCCTGGTCTCTCTCACTGGGTTAAGAACTCGACATTGCCGTGGGCTGTGGTGTAGATCATAGATGGGGCTCAGATCACATGTTGCTCTGGCGTAGGCTGGCAGCTGCAGCTCCAGTTCAACCCCCAACCTGGGAACTTCCATATGCTTGCAGGTGCGGGCCTTAAAAAAAAAAAGACACACAAAAAAACTTCCCCAGTTTTACTGTTTGGGGAGACACTGCTTTGGGAAAGATCCCCAGTGTTCCCCTTATTTGCTGCAAGTAATAATTCCTTCCTTCTCCCAGCTTTGGCTTGGTTGTGTCTATCGGCTTGACCAAGACGTGAACCCAGTTTTCAGGTAACACAGGAAATCTGAATAAAGCATGGATCACAGTTTTGGGGGTTTTTTGGCTGCACCTGCAACACACAGAAGTTCCCAAGCCAATGATCAAACTGGTGCCACAGCGGAGACCCAAGCCACAGCGGAGATGCGAACCACAGCAGAGACCCAAGCCATAGCAGTGGCAATGCCAGATCCTTAACCCACTGAGCCCCCGGGGAACTCCATGGACTATAGTTTTTAAAAGTATCTGTATAGGGAGTTCCCGTAGTGGTTCAGTGGGTTAAAAACCCAACTAGTACCCATGAGGATGCAGGTTCCATGTCTGGCCTGGCCCAGTGGGTTAAGGATCTGACGTTGCTGTGATCTGCAGGGTACATCACAGACGTGGCTTGGATCCAGCCGTCATGCTGTGTCTGTGGTGTATAGGCTGGCAGCTGCAGCTCCAGCTGCATCCCTAGCCTTGGAACTTCCAATATGCTGCACGGACAGCCCTAAAAAGAAAAAGAAAAAGAGGAGTTCCCGTCGTGGCTCAGCGGAAACAAATCCGACTAGGAACCATGAGGTTGCGGGTTCGATCCCTGGCCTTGCTCAGTGGGTTAATGATCCAGCGTTTCTGTGAGCTGTGGTGTAGGTTGCAGATGCAGCTCGGATCCTGCGTTGCTGTGGCTGTGGCAGAGGCCAGCAGCTGTAGCCCCAATTAGACTGCTAGCCTGGGAACCTCCACATGCCATGGGTGTGGCCCTAAAATGGGTTTGATCCTGGCCTGGGAAATTTCATATGCCGTAGGCACAGCCAAAATAATAATAATAATAATTTTAAAATACTAGATTAATACCCCCAAAAAAAACAGTAATTCTAGAGGATGCATACATCCCAGCACTCATAGCAGCATTATTTACAATTGCCAAGGTATGGAAGCAACCCAAACATACATCAGCAGATATAAAGAAAAAGATGCGGTATATATACAATGGAATACTACTCAGCCAATAAAAAAGAATTAAATTCTGCCATTTACAACTGTATAGAGGGACCTGGAGGGTGTTATTCTTTGGAAGTTCCCAGGCTAAGGGTCAAATTGGAACTGTAGCTGCTGGTCTACACCACAGCCACAGCAAGGCAGGATCCGAATCACATTTGCGACCTACACCACAGTTCATGGTAACACCGGATCCCTGTCCCACTCAGTGAGGCCACAGATCAAAACCACATCCTCATGGATACTATTCAGATTCATTTCCACTGCACCATAACAGGAACTCCAAGAGGTGCTTTAAACAGGTGTCCTGGGAAAGCATCTTCCTCTGGGGACATGTGAGTAAAGACTCAAAGAAGATAAGAGGCAGGTTCACCTGAGAGGTGAGTGTGTCTGGCATGGTTCTGGTCTGGAGGCCAGGCGCTTCAGGTGTGGGACCCAGGGGACAGGAGTACATGAGATCTGAGCAGTAAGCGGTGTAGGGAGGAGACCAGGCAGGGTCTTGTGGCCATTGCTGTGTCTGCCTTTAACACAGGGAGTGTCTGGCGATGGTTCCAGTGTCCTGACATCAGCTCTCACGTGGCGGAGTTCCCACTGTGGCTCGGTAGAAACGAACCCAACTAGTAACCATGAAGATGCAGGTTAGATCCCTGGCCTCACTCAGTGGGCTAAGGATCCGGCGTTGCTGTGGCTGTGATGCAGGCTGGCAGCCACAGCTCCAATTTGACCTGTAGCCTGGGAACTTCATATGCCCTGGGTGCGGCCCTAAAAAGACAATAATAATAATAATAATAATAATAATAATAATAATAATAATTAATAAATTACAATTTCACCTGTTCATACCTTGAACACACACTTCCTATTAACCTTTTTTTTCAAAAGCAAAATGAAAGCCTTAAGAGAATTCAAAACCAGACAGCTTTCATCTAACTATCACAGTTCTGAGTATATACCCTAAAGAACTGAAAGCAGGGACTCCATAAATGCTGCTCATAGCAGTATTATTCACAACAGCCAAAAGACAGGACCAAGTGTTCACTGACAGATGAATGGGTGAACAGAAGTGGACTATCCAATGGAATATTATCCAGCCATGAAAAGGAAGGGTGTTCTGACTCTCGCTACAGCAAAGATGAACCTTGAAAACTGTTAAAAAACAAAACTCAACTGAGCAAAGTTTAAAGGTTTCATTGCCTTTATTCAAGGATTTATGAATCAGGCAGCATCCAATCTAGCAGATAAAAAGGAGCTCCGAGGAGCTGTACAAAATGAAAGACCAGCAGTTCCCACTCTGGCTCAGCAGTAAGGAACCTGACTAGTATCCATGAAAATTTGGGTTCAGTCCCTGGCCTTGCTCAGTGGGTTAAGGATCCGGCGATGCAGTGAGCCGTGGTGTAGGTCACAGACCTGGCATCGCTGTGGCTGTGGCATAGGCCAGCAGCTGAAGCTCTGATTGGACCCCTAGCCCGGACCTCCATATTCCACAGGTGTAGCCCCAAAAAGCAAAACGCAAAAAAAAAAAAAAAAGGAAAAAGAAAAAAGAAAAAGAAAGAAAGGAACATCAGGGACTGAACCCAAACTTGAGTAGCAACCTGAGGCACAGCAGTACAATGCAAGACCTTTGACCTGCTGAGCCACCTGGGAACTTGGAAAGACTTTGTAGGCAGAGGTGAGTGGGGAGTTAATGGCACCAGAAGCAGGCTGGTCGAGGCAAGTGCCCTCTCCTTGAGGGGATGGCAGGATCTGTCAGGCAGACCTCATCAGCGCTGACCAGGTGATTCCTAGTTAACTGGTTTCAGAGTCTATTTCTGGGGGTTCTCTGTGGCACGACAGGATCTGGGTGTTGTCACTGTTGTGGCCTGGGTTCGATCCCAGGCCTGGCGCAATGTGTTAAGGGATCTGGTATTGCTATAGCTACGGCGAAGTTCTCAGCTGCAGCTCAGATTCAATCCTTGGCTCAGGAACTTGTTTGCCATGGGTGAGGCCATAAAGCTAAGAAAGAAAGAGAGAAGGAGAGAAGGAAGGAAGGAGAGAGGGAGGAAGAAGGAAGGAAAGGAAAAGAAGGAAGAGAGAAAGAAAGAAAAAGAGAGGAAGGAAAAAAGGAAGGAAGAAAGGAAGGGAGGGAGAGAGGGAGAAAAAAAGAAAGAAAGGAAGAAAGGAAGAAAGAAAGAAAGAAAGAAAGGAAGGAAGAAAGGAAGAAAGGAAGAAAGAAAAGGGAGTAGAACAGAAGTTCCCAGGGGCAAGGGAGGGGAAACGAGAGTTACTTTTTAATGGATACAGAGTTTCTTTGAGATGATGGAGAGTGCAGCTGCATAATGGTGACACCATACCTCCGTGCGAATGTACATATTGCCACTGGACTGTACACTCAAAAACAGTTACGATGGTAAATTTTTGTTATTTGTATTATGCTATGATTTGAAAAGATAAAAATTAATTAATTAAACCCCCCAGTACCAAACATATTACTTAGGCCCATGGAACAAATATATTTATTTTTTGTCTCCAAAAAAACCTTTTAGAAAATAACATCGACGGCAACAACATCTTGCAGCTTCTAAATCATCTTCGCGAGGTACAGAGCACTTTGTGGAGTGGGTAACAGGAAATAGGTTCTGTCTAAACAGCAGGAAAGGAAATGGTCACTTCCCTGCTTGTCTTCAACACTGTTTATGTAAAAATATTCTGCCCTCTTGGATGTTTTGACTTCTGGTGTCCTCCTCCCAGGAAAGCCGGAAACCCTGAGGGTTGCAATCCTTCTTCTTCAGCTAAAAGTCAGCCTATGAAAAAGAATTTTTAATTAAGAGGGGAGAGTAAGAAACAGAATCTCAGTTTTCTTTATTTCCCACACTATTTCTCAGGCAGGAATTTACTTTTTTTTTTCTGTTTTTTGTATTTTTAGAGCCACACCTGTTGCACATGGAGGTTCCCAGGCTAGGGGTCCAATTAGAGCTGTAGCTGCCGGCCTACACCACAGGCACAGCAACTCAGGATCTGAGCTGGGTCTGCGACCTACACCACAGCTCACTTGCAACCGGTGGATCCGCAACGCACTGAGCAAGACCAGGGTTGTGTTCTCATGGATGCTGATCGGGTTCATTAACCGCTGAGCCACGATGGGAACTCCACCAGGCAGGAACTTACATATTTGAAGTTATACAGTTTTTCCTGGCTTATGAACCATGGGCCTAATTAAGTTTAAGATTTCGGAGTTCCCTTCGTGGCTCAGTGGTTAATGAATCCGACTAAGAACCATGAGGTTGCAGGTTCGATCCCTGGCCTTGCTCATGGGTTAAGGATCCAGTGTTGCCGTGAGCTGTGGTGTAGGCTGCAGACACGGCTCGTATCCCGCGTTGCTGTGGCTGTGGCAAAGGCTGACAGCTACAGCTCCTGTTAGACCCCTAGCCTGGGAACCTCCATATGCCGCAGGTGCGGCTCTAGATAAAGGCAAAAAGACAAAAAAAAAAAAAGATGTCTATACACTTCGCCAAATACTTCTTCTATCAAGAAATCTTCTCTGAAACCAAAAAACTTAAGAAATAATTATAACTGGGAATGCAAAATCCCTTTGAATTCCCAACAATCTCAATAGGACTTTATTTCTTTTCCTGTATTTTAATTATCTGCAGAAAAGAAATTATTAAAAAAACCCAAAACCTTATTCTATATTACCAATGAATTTATTTTTCATTAAATATATTTTTATCAAAAGCATGTATAATTTGGAGTTTCCTGGCGGCCCAGTAATTAAGGATCAGATGTTGTCCTTGCTGTGACACAGGTTTGATCCCTGGTCAGAAGCAGTTCTGGCCAAAAAAAGGAAAAAAAATGTATAATTTAAAAACTCTTATCTGTAGAATCTCACTCCACCTCCTTGAATGTTGAGTATCTACATACATAATTTGGAAATAATAACTGTGCTGAGAATACCTGCCTGTTCTGCCCACTGATTCAATTATTCAATATTTATTGATAGTATGAATGGAGTAAATTCATATTTTGGGGTATAATCTAATACTGTTTTATTTTTTGTTCAAATTGTTCCAGCTTTGGCTGGTGTGGTCATACTTGTGCTTGGCACAAAGAAAAAGAAAACAGAAAGGCACAACTGAGTGGGGGCAGGGTAAATTAGGAGTTTGGGATTAACATATACACACTACCATATATAAGATAAAAAAGGATCAGAGTTCCCGTGGTGGTTCAGTGGTAACGAATCCAACTAGTATCCCTGAGGACACAAGTTCATTCCATAGCCTCGCTCAGTGTGTTAAGAATCTGGCATTGCACGAGCTGTGGCATAGGTCACAGGTGCAGCTCAGATCCCTCATTGCTGTGGCTGTGGTGTAGGCAGACAGCTGTGGTGTAGGCCGGCAGCTCCAGCTCTGATTCCACCCCTAGCCTGGTAAATTCCATATGCCACAAGTGTGCCCCCCCAAAAAAAGACCCAAGCAAATATAAATTTAAAACAATTTAAAAAGATCTTCTGTATGGCACAGGGAATTATATTCAGTATCTTGTAATAACCTATAATAGAAAAGAATCTGAAAAAATATATATGTAGAACTGAATCACTTTGCTGTACATCTGAAACTAATACAACAGTGTAAAAGAAAGAAACACACACACACACAGACACACATACACACACACACACACACACACACACACAGAAGGAGTTCCTGTCCTGGCACAGTGGTTAACGAATCCGACAACGAACCATGAGGTTGCAGGTTCGATCCCTGGCCTCGCCTAGTGGGTTAAGGATCCGGCGTTGCCATGAGCTGTGGTGTAGGTCGCAGACGTGGCTCGGATCTGGCATCGCTGTGGCTCTGGCATAAGCCTGTGGTTATAGCTCCGATTAGACCCCTAGCCTGGGAACCTCCATTTGCCATGAGTGCGGCCCTAGAAAAGGCAAAAAGACAAAAGAAAAAAAGTACCTACTGAGTGCTGGGGGTGTTTCCGGCCCTTGGCAACACCAGATCCACTGCACCTCTGCAGTGACCCTAGCTTCTGCAGTTCAGTTCTTAACCCACTGTGCCATAGGCGGAACTCCTGTCTTGGGTAATTTTGCCCGTTAAATTTTGTGTTCTTTTAACATTAGAAGTATGTTCCCAGAGTTTTCTTGCAGCACAGCAGGTTAGGAGTCTTGCATTGTCACTGCCTAGGCTTGGCTCACTGCTGTGGCTGTGGCACAGGTTCAGTTTCTGGAGGGGCGCGGGGGGAGGAACACGACTTCTACTTCTACGTGCTGCAGGCTTGTCAAAGAAAGAGAAGGAGAAGGGGAGGGGGAGGGGGAGGGGAGAATTTTCCCAAGCAGCTCAGAACTCAGCAAGTGTTTTTTATTAGCCACATGTTTATTCCACTATCATTTATTTAATCATTCTTATATTTTCAGACTATTTTTTCTTTTTCATTTAGTTTTTATAGACATATTTTTCCATATTATTAAAAAAAAAAAAACCACCATAATGAACACCTCTCTGGGATTAAATATATCTTTCGTTCTCTCTTTTTGGGGGGGCTGTGCCTGCAGCATATGGAGGTTCCTGGGCAAGGGAATCAAACCCTTGCCACATGGAGTTCCCATCAAGGCTCACTGGTTAACGAACCTGACTAGTACCCACGAAGACGAGGGTTCGATCCCTGGCCTTGCTCAGTGGGTTAAGGATCTGGCATTGCCGTGAGCTGTGGTGTAGGTTGAAGAGGCGGCTCGGATCCAGCGTTACTATGCCTGTGGTGTAGGCTGGAAGCTTCAGCTCCAGTTCAACCCCTAGCCTGGGAATGTCCATATGCCATGGGTGGGGCCCTAAGGAAAAAAAAAAAAACGCAAAAAGAAAAACCTCGTCACAGCAGTGATGATGCTGGATCCTTAACTGGCTGAGCACCAGGGAACCCCTTGAAATGCATCTTTAATATAGACACAGAAGCAGAGTTACTGGCCCAGCAGGTGAACATTTTTAAGGCACGTGATGCAAGTTGTCATCCTTTTCTGCTGGCCTACACCACAGCCATAGCAAACCGGTGCCAGAGGAACCCGCGACCTGTGGTTCAGCAGCTCCAGGCAACACGGTATCCTTAACCCGCTGAGCCAGGCCAGGGATGGAACCCGCATCTTCATGGATACTGGTTGATTTCTTAACCCAATGAGCCACAATGGGAACTCCTGTGTGAAATTTTATAGTCTTTTTTATTAACCCCTCCTTTGCCTTTTATTACGTTTAATTATTGCCATAACCTGTTGCTCTTAAAGGAAGTAATATGGAAACATGTTAATCTCTGCAGTTTTATTTTTAAAAATTTTTAACTTTTGTTTTTGCTTTTTAGGGCCACACCAGCGGCATAGGGAGGTTTCCAGGCTAGGGGTTCAATCGGAGCTACAGCTGCCGGCCTACACCACAGTCACAGCAACTCAGGATCTAAGCCGCGTCTGTGACCTACACCACAGCTCATGGCAATGCCAGATCCTTAACCCACTGAGCGAGGCCAGGGATCGAACCTGCAACCTCATGGTTCCGAGTCGGATTCGTTTCCGCTGCGCCGCCACTAGGGGAACGCTTAATCTCTGCAGTTAAAAAAAAAATTTTTTTTTAAACCCATTAATGTAAGTCACAGAAAGTAAACTCGCGTTCTCAGTCAGACACAGCGGCAGTGGGGCACCAAGCAGCAGATCCGATTAGCGAGGGGTCCGAGCGCATTCCTCAGGGTGCTGCTCCCCTCCCCAGCTTCCAGGGATGAAAAAGCACTCCTTCCACCCTGCCCTAGGGCTGGTGACAATGCCCACCTCCACCCTCCGCCCCCGGGAGCCCTGCAGCCGGAGTTCCCAGGGCTCGCGCGCGGTCCGGTCTCATCAAGGCGCTATCTGCCCTTGGCCCGAGCTAAGCAGAGGAAAATTTCACCCACTCCCAAGGAAAGCCACACCCCTTCCCAAGGTCCCCAGTGTTGGGAAGGGTGCCCTCATTTGGGATAGGGGGTGGGGGTCCTCTCCACGGCCTTGCACCGCCTGGAAGCGTCGCTGCAGCCCCAAGCCCAATGTGAGCTTCGCGGCTTGGGCGTCCAGGCGCCGCCCGTGGTCCAGCAAGGCAGGGCGGGTCCACGAGCCTCAGCAGCAGCACCCCCAGCCTCGCGGCCTCTTTAACGTGGTGGTCGTGACATTCTCCGCAAACCTGGGGACCTAAATGCCCGCGCAGGAACCAGAAACCCGAGGACTGCGACGATCCCAGAGGAGAGGAAAGAAGCCAGCACCCCTTCCTCTGCTCTACGGCGCTGGGGAGGCCCCCAGACCAGGCCCTTGCGGCGCTCAGCTCCAGGGAGTGCCCCCGACGCCACCGCCCAAGACCCCCGCCCCTCGTCCCGCTCTCTGTCACTTCCCGCCGTCCCCTCCCCGAGCTTCCTCGCCCCCGACCCTGGCGACCCTCCCGGGGTTTCCTTTGTCCCCGCCACACCCTTGCCCCTGGCTTCCCGATTCCCCTCTGACCTCGTCCCCTCCCCCTCGCGGCTCTCCTTCCAGGACCTTTGCTTGTCGGAGCTTCTCCCGAGCCCTGCCCATCCTCTCCCGGGTTTCCCGTGTCCCCTCCCCGTCCCGCCCCCGTTTTTAAACCTGGCGCCCGGCGCGCGGGTAGGTGAGCGCCCTCGCCCGAGCGGTTAAAGGCGCGGCCGATCGCTGGCGCCGCCGGAGGGGCGCGGGCTCCGAGGGCACCATGAGACCCGAGGCGGCGGCCGGAGCCCGGGAGGCACGGGGACGCGTCTGTCACTGCCCGGGGGACGGTCCCCGGAGACCACCAGCGCCGCGCGGGCTGGAGAGGTGAGGGTGTCCCGCGACGCGTCACTGCGGGGAGCGCGGAGCAGGATGCTTCCAGCTGCGCTGAGCCCCCGAACCCGGGCAGAACCCGCGCGCCCGACGGCGACGCTGAGCAGTTTCCTTAGCCAGAGACGGGGACGCAGGACCTTCTCGGTCCCAGAGCAGAGTTCTGCAGTGCGGAGGCCCAGGAGATGGCCCGCAGAGACATGGGCCACCGCTTCGGTTTTTTGATCTGAAACCTATCAGGCTGGGGACGTTAACGTCTTGGGGCCTCTCAGCGAGACTTGCAGGGGGTCCCGTCACGTTGACTGTCCCACTCGTGGTGACATTCTTTGATTGCCCTGTGCTTGGAGCTCAGCGCTTGCTGTGCTAGGGCACCAGTGAAGTTAAGGCAGTGAAGTTAAATCTAATGAGCAGGAGGAGGGAGGTGTGGAAGGAGTTGTGTGACTAGGCAGCCAGAGGGGAAAAACCCCAGTAGAATCATCTAAGATCTTTTTAAGATCATTTAAAATCTTTCAGTGGTCTAGGTGGTGTCTTTGAAATTGGGGAGTGACAAAGTAACCAGCTGCAGTGGGAAATCAAAACTGTAAGTGTCCAGACAGAGTGGGAGAGAAATTCCTCCAAGAATGTGTACCCTGATGATGGTATCAGATTTGGGAGTTCTCACAGCCCGGTGAAGGCAGAGAACTGGGAATGTGGCAGGAGAATAAAAAATACAAATGGCATTGGTTTAACTACAGATTGAGAACTTGAGAGAGCATTCTGGTGTGTTGAGTGACTCTTAGACACTAGGAATGGTAAAAATGATGACTCTTACGATCTAATTTTAAAAGCAGAAAGTGCTGGGATTCACTCTTGGTCCCTGCCTTTCTAGCCAAATGCCGTGGAGACCTTGGATCCTGACCTCCCAGGAGGCTGAGCCCACCAGAACTGGAAGCGCGGTAAGGCTAAGCGTGGGCATTGTAGGTATCAGCCATTTCAGCCAGAAAGTGGCACTATCTCTAAAATAAAGGTACCCTGAGAGGACTCCTTGACCAGACCCTCCCTGGGTTGTTTAACGCAGAAATGCCTTGGGGTCTGGCAATAGGAGCCTGGGGCAGGTAGGTATTGACCGATCCGAGTCATATCTTGGCCACCGCTTGCTTCTCCTTTACTTGAAAAGCAAGCCAGTATGGCAGGACTGTGTCAAGGTTTCTTCCACGCTGGGTTTTTTCCCTGCTAACCAGCAGACAGAGGAGGGGAGAAGGCTGCCTCGGTCCCCCTCACCTGGGAGAAAATCTGAGTTTGCCATTAGCGCTGGGCTGGTGCCACAGTGCAAATATGGGCAGAGCTTTGTCTGGGGTGCCCAGAAGATGCAGTTAAAAATCCCCACCGGCCGTCTGGCCCTTTCTGAAGCTCTTTGGGCCCAGTCTGCAAGCACTCCTGGAGTAAGTCATGTTGTCTGAGCAAATACACTCCAGCTGATGGCTTTGTGGGTGAAGATTAATTGCCACCACTATTCTTTTGTCTCCTGTATTGGTAACTACATTGCTCTGTACTTACTGGAGTAATGACTTGCTTTCACAGAGTTTGCCTGTCCTTT
The DNA here is from genome assembly GCA_004024745.2 of Catagonus wagneri. Classification (NCBI taxonomy): domain Eukaryota; kingdom Metazoa; phylum Chordata; class Mammalia; order Artiodactyla; family Tayassuidae; genus Catagonus; species Catagonus wagneri. The sequence continues at coordinate 6,078,868 of PVHT020000170.1, forward strand.
GTTCCATTTTAAAATATAAATTGATGACTTTTTAAATGCTGGAGTTAATCAGGCTGGGAAGCATCATTAGGTAACACCTGTTGCGGAGTGTGCAGTTGTAAGAAACTCAGGTTCAGATCTTCCATGCATTTCGACATTTGGACTCCTTGGTTAAATTAATGTAATAGGAGGGTTTTTTTTTTTTTTTTTTTATGGCCACATCTGTGGCATATGGAAATTCTGGGGCCAGGGATTGAACTGAGCTGCAGCTGAGCAGCACTAGATCCTTTAACTCGTTGTGTTGGGCTGGGGATCCAACACGCTGCATAATAGGGAGTTGCTACAGTCAGATTCTTTTTTTTTTATTTGCATTTTAGTGCCACACTGGCGGTGTATGGAGGTTCCCAGGCTAGGGGTTGAATCGGAGCTACAGCAGCTGGCCTAAGCCAGACCCACAGCAACACCAGATCCAAGCCGCATCTGCAACCTACACCACAGCTCATGGCAAGGCCGGATCATTAACCCGATGAGCAAGGCCAGGAATCGAACCCACAACCTCATGGTTCCTAGTTGGATTCGTGAACTGCTACGCCAAGATGGGAACTCCCTGCAGTCAGATTCTTAACCCATCGCACCACAGTAGGAACAACAATGGGAGTTTTAATTATTTAATTATTTATTTTTGTCTTTTTGCCTTTTCTGGGGCCGTACCTGGGGCATATGGAGGTTCCCAGGCTACCGGTCTAACAGGAGCTGTAGCCACCGGCCTTCGCCACAGTCACAGCAACGCGGGATCCAAGCCGCGTCTGCAACCTACACCACAGCTCATGGCAACGCCGGATCCTTAACCCACTGAGCAAGGCCAGGGATCGAACCCGCAACCTCATGGTTCCTAGTTGGATTCGTTAACCACTGAGCCACAATGGGAACTCCAGTTTTAATTATTTAAAGTTACTATTATTTAAAGAATGAAGCAAATCAAATCCATATTAAGTTAACAAGGAATTTTTTTAGCCCAAATCATTCTTATATTCAATATCTAAATAATGAAACCAATTCTTTCTTTTGCATTCAGACTTAAGTTCTTCAACATAAGATTTAAAAGGTGCTTGGAAGAAACAATAACCCAGTCTTATTTGAAGTGAAATGTATGTGGAGCCTCTCGGTTGGTCGGTTGTGTTTTGTCGTTGTTGTTGCTGTTGTTTTGGCTGTGCCGCGGCACGCGGAAATTCCTGGGCCAGGAATGGAACCCGAGCCACGGCAGCAACCCGAGCCACTGCAGTGACAACGCTGGGTTCTGAACCCACTGAGCCAGAAATCCTATCAGTTCTTTGCAAGAATAAAAATATAGCACGCTTCCTAATGTAAGGTAGTTTATTTTTCTATCATGATGAGAACGCCATTTGTGAAAAGAATGAAGATTACTCGCAGAAAAATGTTCATCTATAACAATTTTCTAGTTTTTCATCAGCATGGCACAATGGATGAAGCAATTGTGTCCATGGATTTGGGGCGGGGGTGGGGAGTCGCTGTTCGTCGGGGCTGAAGCGCTCTCTGCCCGGCTACCTCCCACAGCCAGCTCTTTGCAGAGCCTGATTGGCGGCACAGTGCGGACAGCAGCGGGTGACTGCAGACCCGGATCACTGCCCAGGATTCCCAAGAGATGCAGCAATGTTCCGCAGCCCGGCCCGGGGAGGGACGGGCTGCTTGCTCAGCAGCGCCCTCTCTTGACAAAGTAGGAGAATTCCTCGGCCCCTGAGCCTGCTGTGTATTTATTGAGAAATACCTTTGGCTGGAAACGGTAGGCTTGGGGCTGGGGGAACTAGTGCCTAGTGACCTGTACCAGGAATGCAGGTAAGCAGATCAAAATTTTAGAATACAATCTAAATTCGAAGGAAAGTCTGGACGCTGTGTCTTAGGTAAAGAGATACAGGAGTTCCTGTCCTGGCTCAGCGGTAACGAACCGGACCAGTAACCATGAGGACATGGGTTCGATCCCTGGCCTCGCTCAGCGGGTTAAGGATCCCGCGTTCCCTTTAGCTGTGGTGTGGGTCGCAGACGCGGCTCGGATCTGGTGTTGCTGTGGCTGTGGTGTAGATAGGCAGCTCCAGATCCGATTCGACCCCTAGCCTGGGAACTTCCATATGCTTTGAGTGAGGCACTAAAAAGACAAAAAAAAAAAAAAAAAAAAGCGAAACAAGAAAATCGCTATCACCTCTTGCCAGGTGCCTCCAAACCCTAACCTCACAAATGTAGGCTGCCCGCTGTGGCCAGCAGCCACCGTGATCCTTAAAATACATATTGTTGCACTCCCAGCTCAAGAGGCAGCAGTGGTCTTGAGTGACCGTCTCCAGAATGAAACGGAGATTCCACAGCGGGTATTCAAGCCATTCAGGGTCTGGACTCAGCTTCCGGTGGGAGTCCTTCCACCAGTGCGGTCTCTCATTCTTTTCTCACTGGGCTCTACCTAGCACTGCATACCCAAGGGGCACTGATGGCTCTGCCAGGTTCCCATGCACCCTTTCCTGGTCCTCTTCCTTTTTTTTTTTTGGTCGTTTTACCTTATCTAGGGCCGCACCC
>PVHT020000170.1:6082426-6101363 GCA_004024745.2 Catagonus wagneri
CAACCTCATGGTTCCTAGTCGGATTCGTTAACCGCTGAGCCACGAAGGGAACTCCTCCCGGTCCTCTTCCTTGCATGGAACAGTTAGCATCTTCCTATATGATGCTTTGTAGGGTAGCGTAGCTATTTGCCTTCATGTGTGTCTTTTTCCATTAGATTTAAAATGCATTAACTTGGGGACAGTGTCTCATCTTTCCATCTTGCGATCGCTCACAGTGCCCAGGACATCATGACAATAGCAAGAGGAAGAAGGGTTTTTTTTTCTCTTTCTTTCTTTCTTCCTCCTTTTGGTTGCACCCAAGGCCAGAGGAAGTCCTTGGGGCAGGGATTGAATGTGCACCACAGCAGCAACCCAGGCCACAGCAGTGACAACGTCAGATCCTTAACCTGCTGGTCCACAAAAAACCTCTGACTTAGATTTTACTTCTATATATATTTTTTAAGGGCCACAGCCTCAGCACATGGAGGTTCCCAGGCTAGGGGTCTAATCAGAGCTGTAGCCGCCGGCCTGCACCACAGCCACAGCCACATCAACGCCAGATCCGAGCCGTATCTGTGACCTACACTGAAGCTCGTGGAAACACGAGATCCTTAACCCACTGGGAGAAGTCAGGGATCGAACCCGCCTCCTCATGGATACTAGTCAGGTTTCTTACTGCTGAGGCACAACAGGAACTCCCTTTAGATTTTATTTTTAAAAACTTTGGGATGCTACATAGTTCCCTGCCGGCCTAACGGTTAAGGATCTGGCATTGTCACTGCTGTGGCCTGGGTTCAATCCCTGGCCCGGGAACTTTACTAAAAAAAACAAAAAACCTCCAAAAAACTTCAGGATGCTACTTTCATAGGCTCCTTGACTATGTCTGTGTTTATGTGTCTGTTTTTCAGCTTGAGCCTGGAAATGACCAACAAGCATTTGGATCGAAGGGGGCCTTTGGGTTTCAGCATCCTGTAAGGTAATATCTGACTTCAACATAAGAGAGCTGTCATTTCCTTTTAGTATAAGCATCAATACACTTCAGTATCTTCAAGTGTGTTTCAACAAATGAGAAATAATTCAGTGTATCCCCCAATATTATTTAGTTATTATTATCCCAAGGAACTTCAAGGATACTTTTTTTTTCTTTTTAGGGCCGCACCCGCGGCATATGGAAGTTCCCAGGCTGGGGGTCAATCAGAGTTGCAGTTTCCAGCCTACACCACAGCCACAGCAATGCCAGATCTGAGCCGCATCTGCAACCTACACTACAGCTCACCGCAACGACAGATCCTTAACCCACTGAGCAAGGCCAGGGATCGAACCTGTGTCCTCATGGATGCTATTCAGATTCATTTCCTCTGAGCCACGACGGGAACTCCAAGGATATTTTTGATTATGGGAATTCATCCATCCATTCATTCATTCAGTGTTTCAGTTGCAAGTTGGAACTGGCCTCTCTTTATATCTTTTGTTTATATCTCTCATTACATACTTTGCCTTGTGCTAAATTTAATTGTGTATGAATTATATGTGCCCATCTGCTCATTTACATAGATATTTAGATAGATTTCTTTTTTCTTTCTTTCTTTTTTTTGTCTTTTTAGGGCCACACTCGCGGCATATGGAGGTTCCCAGGCTAGGGGTCTAATAGGAGCTGTAGCCGCCGGCCGACGCCACAGCCACAGCAACGCAGGATCTGAGCCACATCTATGGCCTATACCACAGCTCACGGCAACGCCAGATCCTTAACCCACTGAGTGAGGTCAGGGATCGAACCTGCAACCTCATAGTTCCTAATCGGATTCGTTAACCACTGAGCCACAACGGGAACTCCTAGATACATTTCTTTTTTTCTCCCGGGATATTTGTCAATACATTGCTCAGTGCATTTAGACCTAACTGTGAGTGTGGAGTAAGTGAGGGATGGACGGATGCTGAATCCCAGGGGGGTGCCCCGGTCTTTCTGTTGTCTCTCCTGGTCCTGGTGGGGCCCAGGACCCTCACTGCTGAACCTCTCTTACATCTCATCCCTTGTAGGAAAGTGATTCATGCTCGGGATTTGTATGTTTTTCTGTGTCCAGCCATCTCTCTCCTATTGCTCTCAGCCTGTCTCTCTCCAGCTCTCATGTCCTTCACCAAAATAAACCTAGCCATTGCTGTCATCTCTTGTAAGAATACTTTTTTTTCTATCTTTTGGGCCACACCCACAGCATATGGAAGTTCGCAGGCTAGGAGTCAATCAGAGCTGCCGGGCATAGCCACAGCCATAGCAACACCAGATCTGACCTGTGTCTGCCACCTACACCGCAGCTGTGGCAATGCCAGATCCTTGGCCCGCTGAGCAGGCCCAGGGATCGAACCATGTCCTCATGGATATTTGTAGGGTTCATTACCACTAAGCCACAAGGGGAAGTCCTTGTCAGAGTATTTTTACCCTGGTTATCCTGGAAGACTGGAAGGGCTTTTTTTTGTTTGTTTTGGGGTGTTTTTTTCTTTTATGGTCGCACCTGTGGCATCATAGGGAAGGCCGCAGGCCAGGGATCATATCCCAGCAGCAGCTACAGCAACGCCGGATGTTTTAACCCAGAGTGCCGGGCCAGGGATCAAACCCTCGTCTCTGCAGCAACCCAAGTCGCTGCAGTTGGGTTCTTAACCCACTGCACCATAGTGGGAACCCCGGAAGTTTTAGTAGAACCTCAGGATACTAATTGCTGGAGATGGAATTAGGGCCCCTCAGACGAAGCAAAGAGCGATTTTTGGAAAAAGCAAGTTTTCCTAGTGTTTCACAACAGTGGACTTCAATTGTCGTCGAATCACCAGGAAAACTTTAAAAATAGATACGGGATGATTCCTCTGGGGCTTCTAGAGAAAGGCTCAGGTGTCTCTTTTTTGGCCGTGCCAGGGGCATGTGGAAGTTCCCAGGCTAGAGACTGAACCCAAGGCACGCAGCGACCTGAGCGGACGCAGTGACAATGCTGGATCCTTAACCTCTGCACCGCAAGGGAACCCCAGCTCTCTATATTTTTATAGGGTTCCCAGGTGACCTCAGCGCGTGCTGTGGTTGGAGGCCACGCGCCTCTTTCATACCTGGGGAGCCTTCACCTTCACATCTTCCCCCGGGCCTGCCCCACAGACTCCCTGCTGCACACCGATTTTTAAAAATTAATTAGTTAATTATTTTTTTCTTTTTGGGGCCGAACCCTTGGCATATGAAATTTCCAAGGCTAGGGGCTGAGTCAAAACCATAGCCGCCAGCCCTCACCACAGCCACAGCAACATGGGATCCGAACCACGTCTGCAACCTACACCATAGCTCACAGCAACGCTGGATCATCAACCCACTGAGCATAGGTCAGGGATCGAACCCGCAACTTCATGGTCCCTAGTTGGATTCGTTCCCACTGAGCCATGATGGGAACTCCAGGAGTTGGGTTCTTAACCCACTGAGCCACAATGGGAACTCCCCCATTTTTTTTAAATTGATATGAAGTTGATTTACAATGTTGTGTTAATTTCTGTTGTAAGGCAAATAATTCAGTTTATATAATATACATATTCCCCAGTTTTTGATTTGTAAAAATATGGTGACCGGTGATGTGTGAGTTACAGCTGTATAAATGTGCTTTGCAAACTGAATATACAATTGTCTTTTTAATCACAAAAATTTCAAACATGGAGTTCCTGTCATGGTGCAGTGGAAGCAAATCCGAAGAGGAACCATGAGGTTGCCTGTTCGATCTCTGGACTCGCTCAGTGGGTTAAGGATCCGGCGTTGCCATAAGCTGTGGTGTAGATCGCAGACACGGCTCTCATCTCATGTTGCTGTGGCTGTGGCATAGGCCAGAGGCTACAGCTCTGATTCGACCCCTAGCCTGGGAACCTCTATATGCCACAGGTGCGGCCCTAAAGGGACAAAAAAAAAAAAAGAATATTTTACAGCAAATCCCAGACTCCTACACATTCACCTGTAAATACTTCATTCTCCCTATTGCAGAGTTTCTCAAGCCCGGCACTGTTGATACTTTGGATTGGCTAATTTTTTAAATTATTATTAAAGTATAGTTAATTTATAATGTTGTGCCAATTTCTGCTGTACAGCAAAGTGACCCGGTCATACACATATATACATTCCTTTTCTCTTTTAAAAATTTTTATTTACTTATTTTTGTCTTTTTAGGTCTGCACCCAAGGCATTTGGAAGTTCCCAGTCTAGGGGCCCAATCAGAGCTGCAGCTGCTGGTCTACACTGCAGCCATAGCAATGCCAGATCCAAGCCTCATCAGCGACCTATGCCGCAGCTGCTAGCAACGCTGGATCCTTAACCCACTGATTGAGGCCAGGGACTGGGCCGGCATCCTCATGGATACCAGTTGGGTTCTTAACCTGCTGAACCACAACAGGAACTCCCTGGACTGGCTAATTTTTTTTAATTGAAATACAGTTGACTGGACTGGATAATTCTTTGTCGCGGGGCTGGGCTGGGCGTTGCGGGGTGTTTAAGCAGCATCCTGGCCTTTACCCACGAAATGCCAGTAGCTTCCCTTCATTTGGGATGGACCTAAGTTGTTTCCAGACATTGAAGGATGTCTTTCATGGGTGTTGGAAATTGTAGAAAGTTAAAAATTGTCCTGAGGTTCCCTGATGGCCCAGTGGTTAAGGATCTGGCATTTTCACTGCTATGACTCAGGTTTGACCCGAGAACTTTTTTTTTTTTGACCTTTTAGGGCTACAGGTGCTGCACATGGACGTTCCCAGGCTAGGGCTCATGTCGGAGCTACAGCTGCCGGCCTACGCCACAGCCCCAGGAATGTCAGATCTGAGCTGCGTCTGCCACACACACTGCAGCTCACGGCACTGCCGGATCCTTTAACCCACTGAGCGAGGCCGGGAGTCAAGCCTGCGTCCTCATGGATCCTAGTGGGGTTCTTAACCCACGGAGCCACAATGAGCACTCCCAGTGGAGGCATTTAAAGTACTTCCCATGTATAACCGGAATCCTAAATTCAAAAAACCTGGGTTTATAGGTTCCCATCTTGTATATTTCCTTCTTTCCTTCCTTTCTTCCTTCCTTCCTTCCTTCCCTCCTTCCTTTCCCTCTCTCCTCCTCTTCTCTTCTCACAATCTCTCTCTCCCTCTCCCTCTTCTAGACAGATTGCCAGGGTTTTCTATCCTGCCAAAGCGAGGGACCCACCCCTGCCGCTTCTCCATGGCCACGTTCATAAAGATGGGCTGCTTCTCCAAACCAAGGTTTCAGGGTCAAGTATCCTCCAAAGTCACAAGTCCCCTGCTTAGAGATGGGCTGGGGGACCGAGGCCCAACCTCAATAGCACCTGTATTATTCAGAATGGGTCAGTGCTTTGCTCTCTTTTTACCTTCGTGGAAACAGCCTTGTCCCTGACCCGCTCACTCAGATGACAGCTCGTTTCTGCCCCAGTGCGGGGTTCACACGAGGAAGGTTGGGAATTAGCTGTTGCTAGGGGAGAGGGTCCTCTAAACAAAGTTTAGGACTGAATTCACGTTGATTAACGGTGTGTTTGTTTCTTAAATATTAGACTTTATTTACCCATTTCTAAGCGTCAAGAGTACCTGCAGAGCTCCGGGGAGAAGGTGCTGGCCAGTTTCCCGGTGCAAGCCACGATTCACTTCTACAACGATGAGTCCGATTCGGAAGAGGAGCAAGAAGAAGAAACCCAGCCCTCTGACCTTCGGGGCCAGGAGGCAGAGGACAGCCCAGGAAGGAAGGGCAGAGACCGGCTGATAAACCCAGGACGGGGGCCCAGTGGCCCTGGCGGCCATGGTGCTAAGGGTCCCCTCCCCCGTGGCGACTCTCCAGAAGATGCTGAATACCCCTGGTCCAAATAAGTCTGTCTCCCCATCAGGCCCCCAGCTCACGTGTGCCCTTGGGAATAACCACACCGGGACACTTTGCATTGCTACTGGCTGTACGAGTACTTCGACTGTCTCTGGCCAGCACCCCAGTGGTGGCAGAGACTCCACTTTTACTCATCATCCTTCTCCTGGCGACTCTTTGTGCCTCGTTCGTACCTCTGAGAAAGGGTTCTAGGACCAAGGCCTGGTTTGCGTTCACATGGGTTGTTATCAGTGGGGCCGGCTTTCAAAGCATGTTGAGTGGTGTCACCGCGCAGAACCACTGACAAGCCATTCCCACACTGATGAATAACCTCTCGTGCCTGTCACTTAACTTGAGACTCCTTATTTGGCTGTTTCCACTTTTGTCAAAATGATTTTGCTGTTGGCCAAGTTGGATGTGGTTGTTTAGGGACATTCTGGAAAAAAAAATATTTTTGAGGAACAGCCAAAACAGTAAATCACTTCCGTAAGAGTTACAAAGAGAAAAAGATAAGGATTTGTGGGGGACTGTTCTGGATAAAAACGTCTATGATTCTTGTCTGAGGGCTGTGCATGTGAACAGAAAAGAGCTTTCACGTATTTGGAGACTGCTTTGGGCTTGTTACGTGAAGAGAGTAACTTTTCCATCAAAGTTTTTGTAATAAAACTGTTTAGTTTTCTTGACAAATTTGTTTTACTGAGAAAAAGAGATCTGGCCCAATCACCAGTTCTACCACAAAGGAACCAAACCTGGGAGTTCTCCTAAAGCTCAGCTAGTTAAGGATCTGGTGTCACTGCCTCTGCTGTGGCTTGGGTTAAGTCCCTGGCCCAGGAACTTCCGTCTGTCACAGGTGCACCAAAAAAAAAAAAAAAGAAAAAGAAAATGAGGAGTTCCTATCATGGCGCAGCAGAAACGAATCCAACTAGGAACCATGAGGTTGCAGGTTTGATCCCTGGCCTCACTCAGTGGGTTAAGGATCCGGCGTTGCCGTGAGCTGTGGGCTAAGGGTTGAACCGCCGGCCCACACCACAGTCACAGCAACATCAGATCCGAGCCGTGTCTGCGACCAACACCACAGCTCAAACAATGCTGGATCTTTAACTCACTGAACGAGGCCAGGGATTGAACCTTGTCCTCATGGATGCTGGTCCGATGAGCCACGACAGGAACTCCAATTTTTTTTTCCTTCTTTGTCCAGCCCAGCACCTAGGTAGTTCCTTGGCTAGGGCTCAGATCCAAGACAGAGTTTCGGCCTACGCTACAGCTGTGGCAACACCGGGTACCTAACCCGCAGTGCCAAGCCCAGGTATCCAACCATCAAACCACTGTCCCAGTGCTCAAGAGATGCTGGTAATCCCGCTGCGCCACAGCTGAACTCCTCCTTATCCTGGTTATTTAACGTAGATGGAACCATAGAGCTTCTTTCATTTATCGTGTTTCCAAGGTTCTTTGGCTGCAGTCCATGTCAGTGCTTTGTTCTTTTTTAGTGGCCGAACAACATCTGATTGTGTGGATAGATCCCAATTATTCACCCGTTCATCAGCCGACGGACATTTGGGCCGTCCCAGTATTCCGCGTGGACACCTCAGCACCCTCCCCTGGGCTGTGCGCAGACCCCCTGGCCTTGATGGCACCACCCTCGAGTCTATGCAGTCTAGTTACCTTGGCTCAGAGAAAGAAAATCGTTCTGAATCAAGAAGTAAGGGAGTTCCCGTCATAGCACAGTGGTTAACGAATCCGACTAGGAACCATGAGGTTGCGGGTTTGATCCCTGCCCTTGCTCAGTGGGTTAACGATCCGGCATTGCCGTGGTGTAGGTCGCAGACGTGGCTCGGATCCTGCGTTGCTGTGGCTGTGGTGTAGGCCAGTGGCTACAGCTCCGATTAGACCCCTAGCCTGGGAACCTCCACATGCTGCGGGTGCAGCCCTAAAGTGACAAAAGGCAAAGAAAAAAAAAGGAAATAAGCAAAACCTTGTTTCGCAAATTTTTTCAGGTGGCCAGGCTAGAAACACTTTGTCCCCTCAGCTGCTCTCCCCGCCCGCAGATGAGTCAGTGGGACCTTGTGGGACCTGACTCATGCTCCCTGACTCACTGCGTCTTCAGCAGCAGCATCTTCATGCAGGGGGAACAGGATATTCATTACCCAGAAGGCTGCAAAGAATTAAAATGTGTACCACCTCAAACCCATATGCCCGTGGAATATACTTTTCAAGATTTGGTGGTAAGTTCTAGTTGGCTTCATACAAAGGAATTAGAGACTTTATTTTAGGTAGATTTTAAAGAAAGGCATAAAACTGTTCTCTGAAATTATAGAAAAGATTATCATTTCTCTTTATATTCCGGAGGTGTACCTTTGTGTGTGTGTGTGTGTGTCTGTGTGTGTTTTTAGGGCCGCACCCAAGGCACATAGAGGTTCCCAGGCCAGGGGTCAAATCGGAGCCACAGCTGCTGGCCTGTACCACAGTCACAGCAACGCAGGATCTGAGCCGCATCTGCCACCTGCCACACAGCTCACAGCAATGCCGGATAATTAACCCACTGAGGGAGGCCAGGGATCGAACCCATGTCCTCATGGAAGCTAATCAGGTTCTCTAACCACTGAGTCATGACCAGACCTCCTATAAGTTTAACATTAAGCAAATAAAATCATCCTTTCTTCCCTCTAGGTTTTTTTTTATTCATCGCTGAATAAAACTCTGTTGTGAGAATAAACCGTTAGTCATTCCTTCATACATTCTGTTGATGAGAACTGGATTCGTTTTCAGTTTGAGGCTGTTGGGTATAACACTGATTTGCCCATTTCTATGTATGGCTATCGGTGGACATATGGGCCCACCTCCATCGTGTGTCAATATAGAAATGGAAACAAGAACACACTTTCTTATGGGTCCACCTGCTTATGTCCGACTTCCTCCAGCCGGAACATAATTTAAGAACCCCAGTGAGTGACCATAGTCCCTGGAATCTTCCTTCTTCCTGAGTTGGAATTCTCTAACGGGATTTAGGCATTTTCTTCCATGGGAAAAGGGTGTGAAATGCAAATGTGAGGGGAGACCAGAGACAGCCAATCCCTTAAAATTCTGGAGAAGGAAATCTGAGAACTCTTTTCTGCAGGTTCCAAGAAATTTTCAGGAACTTCTGAAGGTTTCAAGAAAGCTCTTGGACTCATTGCCTCCCTTGCCATACAGAGATGATCCAATTACAGAAAGTCAAATCTGAAAACAGAACCCACATCTCAGAAAATGCCCCCTTTCTGGCACCTATGACCGAGCAGATTCCCTTACCAGGAATGACTTGCCTGGACCACTGGCCATGTCAGTGCCCATATCTTTCCGTAGCACAACCCTGTCCTGTGAATTACAGAGATGCTTCTAAGATTTTTCCATTGTTTTATTTTGGACCCTGAAAAAGTAACTGAACTCGGTGGTTTTTCATTTGAGCAGTTTATTTTTATCACCTTGTTTTTTCTGTGATGGGAAGATGACATATCTAAATAAGAGAAAAATTGCCCTATGTAGAAATATCGGAGGGATAATTGTCTACTTTCCTACAGAGTCATGGCTGCATGACTCATTTTTGTAGAACTGCTTGTGAAAGACCAAGGCATAAATAATTTTTTATGAGGATTATGAAAATGATGGATGTTCACAAAAATAATTTGACTGCCTTAAAGATTGCTGGGCAAATCTAAAATACAGTATTATTTTATTATTTTTATTACTATTATTACTTTGCTTTTTTGGGCCGCACCCATGGCATATGGAATTTCCCAGTCTAGGGGTCGAATCAGAGCTGTAGCTGCTGGCCTACACCACAGCCACAGCAACAGGGGATCTGAACTGTGTCTGCAACCTACACCACAGCTCATGGTAACACCAGATCCTTAACCTGCTGAGTGAGGCCAGGAATCGAATCCGCATCCTCATGGTTCCTGGTCAGATTAATTTCCACTGCGCCATAACAGGAACTACTAAAATATAGTATTATTTTAATATTCCATTGCATCATTACATGGTAATCCTTACAAGCAGATTTTATTTTAGTTTCAGAAGTTTCAGAAAGATGCTCAAAATTTATTAGTCGTTACAGAAATGTAAATTAGAACCACAATGAGATACTGTCATGCACTTATTAGAAACCTTGCGAATTTTTAAAAATTGAACTATAGTTGATTTACAATATTGTGTTAGTTTTTTAGGTATATAGCAAAGGGATTTAATGCATATTTACTCTTTTCCATTATAGGTTATTACAGGATATTGGATGTAGCTCCCTGTGCTATACAGTAGGACCTTGTTATTTATCTATTTTATACAGAGAGGTATCTATCTGTTAATCCCAAACTCCTAGTTTTTCCCTCCTCACCACCTGCCCCTTTGATGACCAAAAGTTTGTTTCCTATGTCTGTGAGTATGGTTCTGTTTTGTAAATAAGTTTTTGTATCGCTTTTTTCGATTCCACATATAAGTGATATCATAGGATATTTATCTTTATCTGACTTACTTCACTTAGTATGACAATCTCTAAGTCCATCCAAGTTGGTGCAAACGGTATTATTTCATTCTTTTTTATGGCTGAATAATATTCCATTGTATGTATGCACCACATCTTCTTTATCCTTTCATCTGTTGAGGGACATTTAGGTTGCTTTCATGTCTTGGTTAGTGTGGATAATGCTGCTGTGAACATAGGGGTGCATGTAATCTTTGGAATTACAGTTTTTAGTTCTCTAAGGAACTTTCATACTCTTCTCCACAGTGGCTGCATCAATTTATATTCCCACCAACAGTGTAAGAGAGCTCACTTTTCTCTATCCCCTGTCTTGAATTTATTGTTTGTAGGCATTTTGTTGATGGCCATAGCATGATTACCTTTTGCTTTTTAAGGCTGCATCTGCGACATATGGAAGTTCCCAGGCCAGGGGTCCAACAGAGTTGCAGCTGTCAGCCTACACCACAGCCACAGCAACTCTAGATCCTAGCCACATCTGCAACTTCCTCCACAGCTCATGGCAATGCCGGATCCTTAACCAACTGATCGACTCCAGAGATCGAACCCATATCCTCATGGATACTAGTTGGGTTCGTTACCACTGAGCCACAATGGGAACTTCAATGATTACCATTTTTAAAAGATAAGCGTTGTTAGGGATGTGGAGAAACTTCCAGAATGTGGAGAAAAATGCCAGGGATACTGGAATCTTCATGCATCACTGGTGGGAGTCTAAAATAGCCAACAGTTTGGAAAATAGTTTGGCTATGTCATTAAAAAGTTAAACAGGGAGCTCCATTCATGGCTCAGTGGTTAACGGATCCAACTAAGAACCATGAGGTTGCGGGTTCGATCCCTGGCCTTGCTCAGTGGGTTAAGGATCTGGCGTTGCCGTGAGCTGTGGTGTAGATTGCAGACATGGCTTGGATCCCGCGTTGCTGTGGCTGTGGCGAAGGCCAGCAGCTACAGCTCCTGTTAGACCCCTAGCCTGGGAACCTCCATATGCCGCGGGTGCGGCTCTAGAAAAGGCAAAAAGACAAAAAAAAGAAAAAAGTTAAATAGGAGGTCCCATTGTGGCGTAGCAGAAATGAATCTGACTAGTATCCAAGAGGATACTGGTTTGATCCTTGACTTTACTCAGTGGGTAAGCTGTGGGGTAGGTCACAGATGCGGCTCGGATCCTGTGTTGCTGTGGTGTAGGCTTGCAGCTGCAGCTCCGATTCAACCTCTAGCCTGGGAACTTCCATATGCCTCAGGCTTGGCCCTAAAAAAAAAAAAAAAGTTAAATATAACTCTACCACATAACCCAGCAATTCCATTTCAAGGAATCTATCCAAGGGGACTTATAACATTTGTCCAATCAAAGATTTGTACATGAATGTTCATATGAGATTTTTTTGTTTTTTGGGCCACTCTGCAGCATTTGAAGTTCCTGGGCCAGGGATCAGATCCAAGCCACAGTTTCAACCTAAGCATCCCAACGCTCCCAAGACACTGCCGATCCATTGCATCACAGTGGGAACTCCTTATTCAACCAGCTTTACTCATAATAATCCCAAGATGGAAGCAAGCCAAATGTCCATCAATTAGTGAACAGATAAAGCGTGAGACATCCATGTAATGATGTATTATTCTGCAATAAAAGGAGTGTGATGGAGTTTTAATACGTGCTAAAACATGAATGGACCTTGAAAACATTGTAAGTGAAAGAAGCAACAAACTACACTGTATGGTTCTATTTATATAAAAGGCAAATTTATAGTAACAGAAACAAACTGGCTGCTTAGTGTTGGCAGTGGGAGCAGGGAAAGGGGCACAAGGAAAGTTCTAGAAGTGATAGAAATGTTCTATAACCGGAGGGTGGTGATTCTTTACATTTCTATCAGTTTACGAAAATCATTGAATTGTGCAGTGTCAATGGGTGACTCTATAGTGTATAAATCACACCCCAATAAAGTTATTTTTAAACTCTTAAAAGTTGTTTAAGCTCTTCTATTACAACAATATTTACATCTCTTTCTTCACCCCTGAAACCCTAAAGGAGTAATACAATCGTTTTTTGGCATGACAAAATTTATATTTTAAAATGCAACATAAACAAAAAAAGTTCTGGACTTCCCGTCGTGGCTCAGCGGAAACGAATCCGACTAGGAACCATGAGGTTTGGGGTTTGATCCCTGGCCTCGCTCAGTGGGTTAAGGATCTGTCGTTGCTGTGAGCTACAGTGTAGGTTGCAGACACGGCTTGGATCCCGTAGGCCCCCAGACGTAGCTCTGATTCCTGATTCCATCCCTGGCCTGGGAACTTCCATATGTGCAGGTGCAACCCTTAAAAAAAAGAAAGAAAGAAAAGTCCTTTAGGGGTTCCCTGGTGTCGAAGTAGATTAAGGATCCGGCATTGTCACTGCTGTGGTGTGAATTTGATCCCTGGCCCAGAAACTTCTGCATGCTGTGGGTTAGCAGCCAAAAAAGAAAAAAAAAAAAGAGAGAGAGAAGAAAAAAGAAAGAAATCCTTTGGTTTCTCCTCTGGCACTCTTATTAGTTTTTGACTCCCCTGGGCTCATCAAGTTCCTGTCTTCTGCACACCTGCAGTGACCTCTGAGCCATCCATCACATAAAGGTAAAGAGGTCTCAGGTGTACGTTTAGGAGGCTGACTTCAATTCCAAAGTAAGACATGGAGGGAAGACCAGCGGCTGAGCTCCAGGTCATCACTAGGCTAGATACTTTGGTGAGTCTCTTAAGTTACTTTAAACTCCAAGATTATGTTGTTGAACAGCATAGTTTCCGGGCCAGATATTGAAGCTGAGCCACAGCTGCCAAATGTGCCACAGCTGTAGCAGCACAGGATCCTTAACCCACTGCATCACAGCGGGAACTCCTGTCCATTCTATTGCTGACAGACAGTTGCATTGCTTCCAGTTTGGGGGCTATTAAGAGTGAACATTTCTTTGTATAGGCCTTTTGGGGCCATGCATGTACATTTTGGATGTATAGATACCTAGGAGTGGTCCCTGGGTCATAGGGTATGTGCAAGGTTAGTTTGAGTAGAAATTATTTTATTTCGCTAAAATCTAGAAAGCTACTGGAAGTGATTTAAGCGTCAACATTCCTAAATGCAGAAATTTCCTAAATATAAACACACGTTCATTCTTCTTCAGAGCTGACCTGAGCAAACATAGTCGTGGGCAGGACAACTGAATATCAGTCACAGGGTTACTGAAGTGTGACCTTCCACAAACATAACTTCTGAAGACACCGTCTCCTGTGGGTTTTGGACCTTGGGAAAATAGGCCCATGTGAACTTCCTGGCATTTCTGCAGACTCCCAGGTGAGGTCTGGATGAGCATGGTTTATATCTTGCCTTAGCTTTGATCTGCAAGGAAGCATTATGTTTGTTCAATTTCCTCCTGTGGTCTGAAAATCAATTTATTTTATTTTATTTTTTTGCTTTTTAGGGCCGCAACCATAGCATATGGAGGTTCCCAGGCTGGGGGTCAAATCAGAGCTGCAGATGCCGGCCTATACCACAGCCACAGCAACACCAGATCCAAGCTACATCTGCGACCTCCACCACAGCTCATGGCAACACTAGATTCTTTACCCACTGAGGAAGGCCAGGGATCAAACCTGTGTCCTCATGGATGCTAGTCAGACTCATTTCCGCTGAGCCGTGATGGGAACTCCTTGAACATCAATGTATTTTTCAGGATTTTAAAGAGTTCAAGGTAGGGAGTTCCCTGGTGGTCTAGTGGTTAGTATTTGGTGCTTTCACTGCTGCAACCCAGGTTCCATCCCTGGTCTGGGAACTAAGGGCACTGAGACCCCACATCAAACCACTGCACACCTTGGCCAGAAGAAAAAGTCCAAGGTAATTATTAGCATGCTGAGTCTTTCAGGTTCTCTTTTTCTTTATTTTATTTTATTTTTTGTCTTTTTAGGGCTGTACTCTTGGCATGTGGAAGTTCCCAGGCTAGGGGTCGAATGGGAGCTGCAGCTGCCGGCCTACACCACAGCCATAGGAATACCAGATCTGAGCTGGTCTGTGACCTACACCACTGCTCACGGCAACACCAGATCCCCGACCCAACGGGCGAGGCCAGAGATTAAACCCGGTCCTCATGGATACTATCCGGATTCATTTCCGATGTGCCTCAGTGTGAACTGCCTCAACCTCTCTTTTTATGTGGAATCTTTCTGTTGTTGCTTCCTCTTTCCAAGTCTCAAGGTCCTTTGTTAGACACAGAAAGAGCAGCTTTTTTTTTTTTTTTGTCTTTTTGCCTTTTCTAGGCCTGCACCTGCAGCATATGGAGGTTCCAGGCTAGGGATCTAATCAGAACTGTAGCCACCGGCCTTCGCCACAGCCACAGCCACACGGGATCCGAGCCGCGTCTGCGACCTACACCACAGCTCACACATCGCAGGACAGTTAACCCACTGAGTGAGGCCAGGGATCGAACCCGCAACCTCATTGTTCCTAGTCGGATTCGTTAACCACTGAGCCAGACAGGAACTCCAAGAGCAGCTTCTTGAATAGTATCCATGATATCTTTGTGTTCACGTGGTAGCCGGTGACTACATTTTAAATTTTTTTTCTACCAGATCTCAGTGTCCCAGAGAGCGGCTGTGACCCTAGCTTTCAGCATTAAGAGAAATAACCATGCGTTCTTATCTGCTTTTTTGGGCTTTAAAAATTTCCACAATTTTTGACATTCTCATTTGCCTGAAATTGTATTCTCCAAACTCAGGTGGGTTTCCTGAATTCTGTCACACTTCATATTTTGATAAACTGTGGCCATGTTCTAAAATTCTACTAGGACATATTTGGTGAAAAACTTACTTGTCAGATGGCAAATATTCAATACAAAGGGACATAGGATGACTAATCACCTACTAGCTTAGGTTTATTAAATGGAAAAAAATTATTTGGATCCCACATTTTGGAATAACGAAACTTTTTTTTTTTAGGGCTTCAACCAAGGCATATGGAAGTTCCCAGGCTAGGGGTTGAATTAGAGCTGTAGCCACTGGCCTGCGCCACAGCCACAGCCACAGCAACGCAGGATCTGAGCCTCGTCTGCGACAACACCACAGCTCACGGTAACGCAGGATCCTTAACCCACTGAGCGAGGCCAGGGAAACGAACCCGCATCCTCATGGATACTAGTGGAATTTGTTACCACTGAGCCACAAATGGGAACTCTGATTATTTGTTTTTGCCGAAGTATTCTGTCCCAACATTAGATACTCCATGTGCATTCCTTTTCTAATTATTAAATCCAAACAGAAACAAAGGGCACTTGTTCCTTTGTTTAAATGAATTGTTAAAAACATTACCCTTTCTCCCTTTTCTATTTACTCTTCTGCTAGCTCCTTTATTTATTTATTTTTTTGTTTTGTTTTTTTGTACCCACCTGCAGCATGCAAAAGTCTCCAGCCAGGGATCAAACACATGCCATAGCAGCAAGCCCAGCCACTGCCCTGGCAATGTCCAGTCCTCAACCTGATGAGCCACCATGGAACTCCTCTGCCAGCTCCTTAAAATGAAAATAAAACAGGAGGAGTTCCTGTGGTGCCTCAGCGGGTTAAGGACCCAACGTTGTCTCTGTGAAGATGCGAGTTCGATCCCTGGCCTTGCTCATTGGGTTAAGGATCTGGTGTTGCTGTGGCTGTGGTGTAGGCCGGCAGCTGCAGCTCTGATTTGAACCCTCGCCTGGGAACTTGCATATGCCACAGGAGTGGCCCTAACAAGAAAGAATAAAATTTTGGACACATAACAAACTCCCTAGTAATCGTACAGGATCGTTTTCCTTGCCAGAGCTGCCCTTTCCTGGGCCCTCTATTACAGTTAGTTTTTCTTTTCCTTTCTCTTTTTTTTTTTGCTTTTTAGGGCAGCCCCCGTGGCAAATGAAAGTTCCCAGGCTAGGGGTCGAATTGGAGCTGCAGCTGCCCGCCACAGCCACAGCCACAGCAACGCAGGATCCAAGCCGTGTCTGCGACTTACACTACAACTCTAGGCAACACCGATCCTTAACCCACTGAGCAAGGTCAGGGATGGAACCCGAATTCTCATGGATACTAGTCAGATTCGTAACCCACTGAGCCACAATGGGAACTCCTATTACAGTGAGTTTTGAGAATGCTGTGCAAGGTTCCCACGAGGTCTGATGGAACGTTGAACCAGACAACTCTGCTCAGATGGTAGCCGGGGCCACGTCCAGCCTCGGAGAACTCCCAGTGCCTGCCCGCTGTGCTTTCATCCTGCAGCTGCCTGGTGGCCCTGCCCTGGGCCCTCCTATAGCCCCAGCAGGTGCCTGACCTCGCCGTCACCTCCTCCTCCTGTCCTGAGGCCCCGGGCCCAGCCCCTCCTCTTGCCCATTTCTATCTGTCCTGTGTGTTTTGCCCACAACATTTTGTCCGGCGGGGTTGATAAGTCCAGAAAAATTCCATCTCCTTATCTGCGTTGAGAGTTTATATCTGTCTGCTCTCTTTTGAAGTCACGTGTTCCTGAATAGCAGGAGCCAACACTTGGAAGCCCACCTAGGCTGGGCTCCGCTGCCGCCTGCTCCCTCCTGGCCCCAGCCCTTCAGATTCTATCTCTGTCTCGGGCCTGAGTCCCTGCTTGTTTCCTTCTGGGATTCTGATATTTTGTTGTTGGTGGTGGGTTTTTTTTCTTTTTTTAGGGTCCCACTTGAATGAAGTTCCCAGGCTAGGGATTGAGTTGGAGCTGCTACCGCAGCAACGCCGGATCTGAGCCACGTCTGTGACCTACGCTGCCGCTTTCGGCAACGCTGGATCCTTAACCCACTGAGTGGGGGTTGGGATGGAACCTGCATCCTCCTGGATACTAGTCAGGTTCATTTCCACTGAGCCACAATGGGAACTCCATCCCTCTGGGACTGTTTCTAGGCTCTGTGTCTCTTAGGTCACAGACTCATTTAGCAGAGGGCTGGTCACTGCCAGCCGATCCCACCTGAATCTGACCCTGAGTCTCTCTGAATCTCCCCTCAGGTGCCTCCCCACCCTGCCCTTGAATCCCATTCAATGGACCTTGAATGGAATTTCCACCCAGGCTCCTCAAAAGAAAGCTGGTCAGAATTCAGAGGGGCCACTGAGCAGCGCAGTGGGGGCAGGTTGAGCTGAGCTGCTGGGGGGTAAAACACGGCTGCTGCATGGGCCAAGGCTGCTGCCCCGGCCCTCTCCTGACCTCCACGGGCCTGGGCGGCCAGAGTGCTGCCGAGTCACCCCGGGCCCCTGCTGGTCCCCCATGAATGATGCTTGTAAGCTTCACCTGCACCTGCACCGGCCTCTCAGCCAAAAGTGACCAACCTGCCAAAGTACCCAGTGGACTGCTCTTTGCTACACGCCCTCCTTCTTTGGTGGCTGGTTGTTTGTTCAACCACTCAAGTCATTCAATAAAAGTATATTGAGCACCTACTATGTGCCTCAGGGAATAAGACACATGAGGTGAATAAGACAGACGTGGTTTTTTCCCTCCTTGGAGCTCACAGTCTAGTGAGGACAAACCAGTGATTCTCATGGTGGTGGTGGGGTGGTCTGTGGACACAGGGCCGCGACCTGTGTGTTACTGGGCTCAGACAAGGTAGTGTAGAAGTTGACAGAAGGTTTTAGGAGATTCTCTAGTTCTTTGACCAAGTAATTTTTTTTGGCCACACCCATAGCGTGTGGAAGTTCCCAGGGCCAGGGATGGAACCTGAGCCACAGCAGCAACCCAAGCCGCTGCAGTGACAAAGCTGGATCCTTAATCTGCTGTGTCAGGCAACTCAGGGAACTCCTTGACCGAATAATTTTATGTTTATCAAGTCTAGTTTAAAAAAAAAAAGGAGTTCCTGTCGTGCCTCAGTGGTTAATGGATCTGACTAGCATCCATGAGGATGCAGGTTCGATCCCAGGCCTCACTCAATGGGTTAAGGATCCGGTGTTGCCGTGAGCTGTGGTGTAGGTCACAGACACGGATCGATTCCTGCGTTGCTGTGGCTGCGGTGTAGGCCAGCAGCTACATCTCCAATTCGACCTCTGGTCTGGGAACCTCCATATGCTGCGGGTGCGGCCCTAAAAAGAAAAAATAGGCCTCTTGTTTATCTTTGTTTCCATTTTGTTTTTCTTTTTGGGCCACCCTGAAGCATATGGAGTTCCTGGGCCAGGGAACGGATCTGAGCCACAGTTGCAGCAGCGGCAACACCAGATTCTGAATCCTCTGTGCCGGGCCAGGTTGGTAGTGGGGGGTCACACCTGCTTCCCAGTGCTCCCGAGATGGTGCTGATTCCATTCCACAGCAAGATGGCCCCATTTTGTTTTTCTAGTAATTGATGTTTCTGTTTTACAAGTATAGGTTGGAGTTCCTGTCGTGGCGCAGCGGAGATGAGTCCAACTAGGAGCCATGAGGTTGTGGGTTCGATCCCTGGCCTCGCTCAGTGGGTTAAGGATCCAGCATTGCTGTGAGCTGTGGTGTAGGTCGCAGACATGGCTCAGATCCCACGTTGCTGTGGCTGTGGTGTAGGCTGGCAGCTGTAGCTCTGATTGGACCCCCAGCCTGGGAACCTCCATGTGTCTTGGGTGTGGCCCTAAAAAGACAAAAGACAAAAAAAAAAAAAAAA
>PVHT020000170.1:6101463-6140294 GCA_004024745.2 Catagonus wagneri
AGGGATTGAACCCGTGTCCTCATGGATACTAGTCGGGTTCATTACCACTGAACCAGGATGGGAACTCCAGGTCAGCTTTCTTGGACCACATAAACTCTTATTATATTTATTTAGTTATTGGCTACACCCACAGCACCAAGGTCCCCGGCTGAGGACGGAACCCAAGTCACAGCTGGGTGACAACGCCTGATATCCTTAGCCCCCCGCACCACAACAGGATTCCCCACACTTTTTTTTTAATGGTTGCTCCTGAAGCATGTGGAAGTTTCGTGCCAGGGAATGAATCCAAGACTCAGCGCCTGACCTACGCCGCAGCTGCGGCAACACCGGATCCTTAATCTTCTGCACTGGCCCGGGGATGACACCTGCTCCTCTGCAGCAACCTGAGCGCTGCAGGTGGAGTCTTAGCCCACTGGGCCACAGTGGGAACTCCTCGCCAAATTCTTTTATAAAAAAACTTTTTGTGCCTTGGGCACTTATTAATTGAGATGAGATGTTGCCAAGATGAAATCTGATTTAAAGCAGGATTTCCTCAAAGATACTATGTCTTGCCGCTAAGGAAAAAAGCTAAAGAATGGAAAAGATAATTAATTCAAATTCATAATTTTTCTGAAAAGCAGGAGTAGAGACTGTGATAGAGTAGTTGGCTGAGGAGTTCTGGTCATGCATGGCTTAGTGGTAATGACCTGACTAGTATCCATGAGGATGTGGGTTTTATCCCTGACTTCGCTCAGTGGCATAAGGATCCAGTGTTGCCAGGAGCTGAGGTGTAGCTCACAGACATGGCCTGGCAAGTTGCTGTTGCTGTGCGTGTGGTATAGACCAGCAGCTCTGATTCGACCCCTAGCCTGGAAACTTCCATATGCCGCAGGCGTGGCCCTAAAAAGGCAATCAAACAATCAATCAATAGATAAATTTTGAATCCATAATCATTTTTATACTGACAAAATTATTACTTTGTATATGAAGAGAATTTTCTCAGTGTGTTTGAAAGTGTAAGTCATGCCATACAGATAAGTGATTTCTGTGTCCTGGGCCTGCCAGGAAGCTCTTCCTCGAAGTTTGCTTATTAAATAAGCTTTAGTAAATTTCTGTCAGCTATCCAAGCTACATTTTGTAATTTCTTTGATTTCATTATTCTGAAAATGATAATGGAAGACCTACTACCATTTTCTTTAATAAATAATGATAAATGAATACATGCTGTTGACAAGTGAAGTCATGCCTTGCAGACAGGATTGAAAAACTGAGGCTACTTTTCCAATAATTTGGCAATACAAGAGTAATAAGAGCTTTTAAGAAATTTTAGTCACCGCAGTGGCCCAGGTTGCTGCTGTGGCACAGGTTGGATTCCTAGCCCAGAACTACCACGTGCTGCAGGCATGGCCAAAAAAAAGAAAAAAGAAAAAACCCCAAACAAAACAAAATAAAAAAAGAAGTCTATTTTCCAATGTGGCGAAGTAGGTTAAGCATCCTACATTCCCAGAGCTGTGGTCCAGGTCACAACAGGGGTGCAGGTTTGATCCCCAGCCCAGGAACTTCCATGTGCCATG
This sequence comes from Catagonus wagneri, assembly GCA_004024745.2. Lineage (NCBI taxonomy): Eukaryota > Metazoa > Chordata > Mammalia > Artiodactyla > Tayassuidae > Catagonus > Catagonus wagneri. The sequence continues at coordinate 6,103,017 of PVHT020000170.1, forward strand.
AGTATGGCCCCCCAAAAAGAAATTTTATGCTTCTTACACTTTTATAGATATTTTCTAAGGGTATAATCAGAAATAAGGACAAATATGTTTACAAACAGATATTTGCTTTAATATTCACTGTTCCTTTTTTTTTCTCTTTTTAGGGCCACACCTGTGGCATATGGAGGTTCCCAGTCTAGGGATCGAATTGGAGCTAGAGCTGTCGGCCTACACCACAGCCACAGCAACGCGGGATCCGAGCTGTGTCTGCGACCTACACCACAGCTAATGGCAGTGCCAAATCCTTAACCGACTGAGGGAGGCCAGGGATAAAACCTGAGTCCTCATGGATACTAGTCAGATTTGTTACTGCTGAGCCATGATGGAAACTCCTGTTTTAATAACATTTATAAGAACGAAAACTTAGAATCATCTTAAAGCCAATAACAGGGAATCTGTTAAGTAAGTTATGTTGGTTCCATATGACACAAGATCACGTAGTTGCTAAATGCTCACAGTGTTATTTGAAAAATGAGGCAAAATTATAATTACAGTGTGATTTTGGCTATTTAGGGTGTTAAATATACACATCCGTAGGAGGGTTATACAAGACTATTAAGAGTAATTATCTATAATAAAAATGGCATAGTATTTGCATATAACCTACACATATCCTTTTCTGTGCTTCCTCTAATCATCTCTAGATTATGTATAATAGCAATTGCAAAATACCTAATTACTTATGATACCTATTATTTTATAGAACCTAATGTAAATTCTATATATGTATCTGTACATACAATGTAAATGCTATGTTAACAGTTGCCAATTCATAGAAAATTCAAGTTTTGCTTTTTTGGAACTTGCTGAAATTTAAAAATAAATATTTTTGATCAGTAAAAAAAAGAAAAAAGAGTAATTATCTTTGGGTGATGGATTATGGAGGATTTAAATTTTTTTGTTTTTTATAGTTTTAAAATTCTCTGCAATGCATACGTATTGCTTTAAAAATAAATGATACTCTATGCCACAGGTGCGGCCCTAAAAAGACAAAAAAATGATACTTATAAAAAACAATGACAATATTTAGGCCATCAGCATTAGATACCAACCATATCCATTACCTGCGTAGAGTAAAAATTCTATAATCATGAAATAACCTTAGCCAAAATCTTACTGACTTTTAATCAGGGGTATTTCTGACATTATTGAGCAGCAGAATGTGTGGCCGATAGGCTCCCGATACTTTTTATTCAGCTCATAGCATTTTCATGATTAATCCAACAGGAAAAATCTGATTTAGCCCAAGGCACTAACAACCACTAATCTTATTGGTGACAAGAAGCTCCTGATAAGACCGGACTGGAGAGGTGAAGACGAGGGCAAGTTTTGGGATTTAACCTCACTGAGACCATTTCTTTGAGGGATGGGCTATCTGATCTGATTTCGTTTACCGCAGCTCTTTGAACAAATCCTTGCAGAGGGCTGCAGGAGAGCGAAGGTATTAAGTCTTGAAGGAGCACTTGGTTTAGGATTTGTTTTGCAATCACTCATCTACTGGGTTGTTGACAACAATAAACATTTTCTAAAGACCCGGAGGAATGAAAGTAGATGGCCTTCCAGGAAGAAGCGACAGAAGAAACGTGATTATTTTTCTATATACCTTCATTCAGATAAATGTTTGAGAAAGAAAACAAACAAAACAACCAAAAAGCAACCCCCCCAAAACAAAACAATTAAAACATAAAAGTTACCTCTTTTTTTTTTTTTTAAGTTCCCTTTTAAATTAGTGGTGCATCTGTTCCTGGTGTGTGGCCCTCTTTAACTTTTAAGATGACCTGCGATAGATATTTATTTTGTAACATGAAGTTCAAAAAGGCAAAAATCTCATCAACTTAGACCAAACCTTCAATAACTCCTGCAAATGGACTGTCCATCGGCATTGACATACTTCCTTATTTGGGGCAGGAAAAGGGTAGGGTTATTCTCAAGGTTAAGTAAAGGTCATCGCTCTCGGCCAACTGCCACTCGGTGCTGATGGAAAAGCAGAGGCTGGAGGGGGCTGCCTGGTAATTTCACTGGAGAAACAAGTGGCCCCAGTCTGTCTGCTCACTCAGGTCATTTCAGTTAGTTTTCCCGTAATTATACTAGAGCAGTAAGTAGTTAAGCAAAACGACAGACTCATCGCTGATAGAATCTCTGTCCTGGGTTGACAATTCTTTAATTTGTGTGCCTTCACGGGCAGAGGCCATTATTTCTAATCGGCTTTTCATACTGCCGCAGACCCCCTATCTTTCACACACATTGAATTTAATCTTCGTATTTGATGATGACTGAGAATCTGGTCTGAAATAGCTACCAGACTAGGTTCATAAACTTTCATAACCTCAGAAAAAAAAATCTTCATAGGCTCATCAAAATTCAAAAGTTGAGAACAGGTAACGATGGCTTTTTAGTACTTAACGGTTGTTACAAGATCTCCGTGTTGATAATTCCAATATTTAGGTTCTTGAGGAACCTAAATATTAGAATTATTAGGTTTTAATATTTAGGTTCTTCTTAAGGATTTGACTCTTTAAAAAAAAAGGTTTATATCTCTCTCATGGCACCCTCAAAAAATTTAATTATAATACTTCTGATGATTCCAGAGAAGAGCCCCCAAACTTTTTCATTTTCATTTAACAGCTCTATACGTGGTTCTCTGTGCTAGGAACTGGGGGCCAGATGTGCCTCGGATCCCACGTTGCTGTGGCTGTGGCCAGCAGCTGTAGCTCCAATTGAACCTCCAGCCTGGAAACTTCCATATGCAGCAGGTGCAGCCCTAAAAAGCAAAAAACAGGAACTGGGGTCCCAAGATGAATCAGACAGGTCCCCTGGAAGAAAAGTAGTAAAAAGCAATAAAGTATGTGCGTGGACTTGTGTGTGCAGCACAGAGAATATCCAGAGGGAGATGGAAGCGCGCCTGCGGTGCAGACGGGGAGCAGCGGTGAGAACTGTGGGCCAGGCTCTGTGAATTCCAGGGTTTCACCCACTCCACCTGATTCAACCGCAGGATTATCCTGAGGCAGGTCTGTGCATCTAACAATGAAGCCAGGACTTGAGAAATGGTGTCCAAATCAGCTCTGATCCAAATTCTTTTTTTTTTCTCACTTTTTAAAGTTTATTGAAATGTAGTTGATTAACAATGTTGTGATAATTTCTGCTGTATAGCAAAGTGATTCTTTTTGTTCTTTCTTTTCCCTTTTTTTTTTTTTTTTAGGGCCACACCTGCATCATATTGAAGTTTCCAGGCTAGGGGTTGAATAGGAACTGCAGCTGCTGGCCTCCACCACAGCCATAGCAACCGCGGATCCGAACCACATCTGTGAACTTCCAGGGATCCTTAACCCCCTGAGAGAGGCCAGGGATCAAACCTACATCCTCGTTGGTACTAGTCCGGTTCTTAACCCACTGAGCTACAACAGGGACTCCCCAGAGAAGTGATTTGGTTATACATATACACACACCCATTCTCTCTCAGATTCTTTTCCCGTACAGATGATCACAGAACGCTGGGTAGAGTTCCCTGTTCTATGCATCAGGTCCCTGTTGGCCAATCATTCCATACACCTCAGTGTGCATCTGCCAGTCCCAAACCCCCAGTCCATCCCTCCTCCCATACCTGTCCCCTTTGGTAACTATAAGTTTGTTTTCAAAAATCTGTGAGTCTATTTATATTCTGGAAATAAATTCATCTGCACCCCCCCTTTTATTTTTTAGATTCCACAAATAAGTGACTTCATATGATGTTTGTCTTTCACTGTTTGACTAACTTCACTTAGTCTGATAATCTCTAGGCCTACCCATGTTGCTGCAAATGGCATTATTTCATCCTTTTTATGGCTGAGTAATATTCCATCATATATATGGACAACATCTTCTTTATCCACTCCTCTGCTGATGGAATATTTAGGCTGCTTCCATGTCTTGGCTATTGTAAATAGTCCTGCAGCGTATCTTAAATTATGGTTTTCTTGGGATAGAGGCTCAGGAGTGGGATTGCTGGATTATATGGTAATTCTGTATTTAGAAGTCCAAGGTCAAAGCAAGAGTACATTTGGTGTCTGGTGAGATCTCTGTTCCTGATTTATAGACGGCCGTCTTCTCGCCATGTCCTCCTGTGGTAAAGGGGGGAAAGCTCTCTGGGGTTTCTATTACAAGGACACTAATCCCCTATTAGGGAGCCCAATGAGGCTCCACCCTCACACCTCATTGCCTCCTCAAGGCCCTGTCTCTTAATACTGTCCCATTGGGGGTTAGGATTTCATCATATGAATTTTGGGGGATACAAGTATTCAGTCCCTAATACCACGTGACTGTTGAGGCAGAGGTTGGAGTGACCTGGTCACAAGCCCAGGAATGCTGGCAGCCACCAGATTTGGTGGAGGCAAGGGACAGCTTTTCCTGGAGCCCCTGGGGGGCCTAGTTGAACTCATTTCTCCAGAACTGTGAGAGAATGCCTTCCTGTTGATTTATGTCTCTAAGTCGGAGGAGATTTGTTGTGGCAGTCTTCGATATGATGATGCCAAGAACCGATGGAGATGAAGCCCAGGTCAGGGCAGTGATCACCATGAGGAAAAGCAAGAGATAGAATTAGGATTATATTAGGATTATCTGAGTTCCCATTGTGGCTCAGTGGGTCAAGAACCCAACATAGTGTCCATGAAGATGCAGGTGCAATCCCTGGCTTTGCTCATTGGCTTAAGGATCTGGTGTTGCTGCAAGCTGTGGTGTTGATTGGCAGCTGCAGCTCCAATTTGATCCCTAGCCTGGGAACTTCCACATACATGGAGTTCCCGTCATGGCGCAACAGAAACGAATCCAACTAGGAACCATGAGGTTGCGGGTTTGATCCCTGACCTCGCTCAGTGGGTTAAGGATCCAGCGTTGCTGTGAGCTGTGGTGTAGGTTGCAGATGCGGCTCAGATCTGGTGCTGCTGTGACTGTGGCATAGGCTGAGGGCTACAGCTCCGATTAGACCTCTAGCTTGGGAACCTCCATATGCCACGGGTGAGGACCTAAACAAACAAACAAACAAAACCACATATTGCACATCATCATTAAAAAAAAAATCATGATATCGCAATTACTCATGATGTTAGATAAGTACCTACTGTGTGCTAAGCACAATTTCAAGTACTTTATACACTTCATGTTCCCCTACGGCCTATAAAATACATGTTGTTTTATAGTCAAAGAAACTGGGGCTTAGAGAGGTTGACACACCCAAGGTCATTCTGGTTGGAAGGAGGAGAGCTGGGATTTGAACTCAGGGCTGATTGATGCCAAAGCCCATGTTTTTTTACTTTGCTTCCTGGAAGTTTGTCATCTGAATGTATATTTGGTCCCTGTTTATATATGTTGAATTTTATTAGTATTCAAATTTATAAATTAAAACTACATATCATACGTATCATTCCTTTCTTTTCCTTTTTTTTTTTGTTGGCCGAGGTCACAGTATGTGGAAGTTCCTAGGCCAGGGATTGAACCGGCACCACAGTAGTGACAATGCCAAATCCTTAACCACTAGGTCACCAGGGAACTCCTTATTACCTTCTTTTCTATATTAACAAAAGGGACACTTGGTGATTACCGAGTCACATTAAGGCATCTTGCTCATTTTTATGCAAAAGATTCACCAAAGGAAAAAAAAACACAGTGTCTTTCTTTCCTAGCCCAGGAAGAACAGACCAGGAAGAAAGGATGAAAGTTTCCTTTCGCGGCAGTGGTGCTTATGGTGCGTGCGTGCGTGCGTGCGTGCGTGCGTGTGTGAAGGAGGCAGTGTGGACAAAGGATGGAAGTTTTCCTGCAGGTAGAAGGGAATTTGTAGGAGTTCCCACCATGGCGCAGCAGAAACGAATCCAACTAGGAACCAAGAGGTTATGGGTTTGATCCCTGGCCTCACTCACTGGGATAAAGATCCGGCGTTGACGTGAGTTGTGGTGTAGGCTGCAGATGCGGCTTGGGTCCTGCGTTGCTGTGGCTGTTGTGTAGGTCGGCAGCTGCTGTCTCAATTCGACCCCTGGCCTGGGAACTTCCATGTGCCATGGTGCAGCCCTAAAAAACGAACAAACAAAAAAAAGGATATTTTGATTTCCGGATTTCCCGTCATTGCCTCCACGTGCTGGGCAGTGGGAATGAGGATGAAGGAAGAAAGGATGCTCGTCTTTCGAAAGGCACTTTGCAGGCGTTACACTCCTTCCCCTGCCGGGAAAAACCAAGGCGGTGCTGCCTCGCCGTAGGGGAGGGGGCTTTATTCTAGGTGCGCACGTGGGAACCACTTCAAAGGAAGCTGGGGGCTGGCGAGACTCTTGCCACAGGGTGGGTGCCTGGCCCGCCAGTGACACCTGGATATGTTATTCGAGGAGAGCAACTGAGGTTGGCTGGCCTGTTGGCAAGCAGCACCCAGGGTGGGGCGTCTTACAGGGGGTGTGCGGACACGAGCATAAGCCACGTGAGCCTGGGGTTGTCGGGGGGGCCAGGGAGAGGGTGCGACAGTGGCAGGGACGGCCAACACCATGGGCTAAAAGCCAGTATTTTCTCCCATTTTCTTGGAGAGACTAAACATAAACAGCCGCGGAAGGGCAAGGAAGGCCCCCAGTAGATGATTCTGAAATGCTTGTCAACCATGGATACCTTTAGGCAGATTTGGAAAACGGAACACTTTTTCCATGACATTTCAATGTCCTCCAAATGTGAGGAACAGCTCATACTCCAGCTGTATTTGTCAAGGTCTCCAGAGAAACAGAAGCAAGAGGGTGTACACAGAAACATAAGGGGGCTTATGATGGGAGTTACCATGGGGACCAGCTCACGTGGTCCCGGAGGCTGAGGGGTGCTGCCATCCACCACCTGTAAACTGCACAACCAGGAGAGCAAGTGGTATAATTTAGTCTGGTCCGAGGGCTCTGGCGTCCAAGGCCAGGAGATGAGTGTTCCAGTTCAAGAAGGGAGAGAATGCCCCTCTGCTCGGCCTTTTTGTCCTCTCTGGGCTGGCCACCCACACTGGGCAGGCAGATCTTCTTAGTCTTCTTTTTGCTTTTTTTTTGGCTGAACCTGTGGCATATGGAAGTTCCTGGGCCAGGGATCGAACCCGTGCCTCAGCAGCGACCTGAGCTGCTGCAGGGACAATGCCGGATCCTTAACCTGCTGTGCCACAGCAGGAACTCTCTTTTTTTTAAGATCTTCTTTTTCTTTTTACATATGGCATATGTAAATGCCATACACCTGTGGCACATGGAACGTCCCAGGCTAGGGGTCACATCGGAGCTGCCAGCCCACACCACAGCCACAGCAAAGCTGGATCTGAGCAACATTTGTGACCTACACTGAAGTCTGCAGCAAATGCCAGATCCTTAACTCTCTGATCAAGGCCAGGAACTGAACCCGCATCCTCATAGACACTATGTCGGGTTCTTAACCTGCTGAGCCATAACAGGAACTCCTCCTCTTCTGATTCAAGTGCGAATCTTTTCCAGAAACACCCTCATAGACACACCCAGAAGTAGTGTTTTACCAGCTGTCTGGGCATCTCTTAGCCCAAGCTGACACGTAAAATCAACCATCACAGCCGTATAAGGGTAGTACTCAATGTTAGTGAGTTACAAGAAGTGATAAAATCTTTCTGGAGATCAGTCTGGCATCATATATTAAGTATCTTAAAAATGTTCAAGCTTGGAGTTCCCATCGTGGCTCAGCAGAAACGACTAGCTGATGACTAGCATCCATGAGGACGCAGGTTTGATCCCTGGCCACGCTCAGTGGGTTAAGGATCTGACATTGCCAGTTGCTCTCACAGATGCAGCTTGGATCTGGCATTGCTGTGGCTGTGGTGTAGGCCAGTAGCTGTAGCTCCGATTTGACCAGCAGCCTGGGAACTTCCATATGCTGCAGGCACGGCCCTCAAAAGAAAAATAAATAAGCAAATAAATACAATGAAATAGGGAAAAACAGGAGACAATCTAAGTGGCCAGTGGAGGGGAACCGTGGGCTTTCTGCTCATTTCTTCCTCTGTGCCTGACACACTGCTGCCTTCCTGGTCATTCTCTCTAACCCCCCACTCCCTACCCTCCCGGGGGCAGGTGTGACTTCGCAGATGGGTGGAAAAGGCAAAGGTGAGTTTCTGCCTGGGCCTCCCAGGCTGCAGCCTACCACTCTCTCTAGTGTCTGTAGCTGGTCTGGACAGGTTGCTGGCTCTGCAGGCCCAGCCCCCTCGTGTTAGCTTTAGGGAAGAAAGCCTGGTTTGGCTTCAGGTTTATATAACGGATGCTGTATTTTAATGGCTGTTGGGTGCTTGTCCTACACAGAACGGTGGTGAGGCGTGACTGTGCTTCCCCCAGAGCTCGCCACCCCAGGAGCATGGAGAACAGGGAAGAGAGGCAGGGAAAGGATTGGGGGTGCTGTGTGTGTGTGTGTGTGTGTGTGTGTGTGTGTCCGCTCTTGAATGGATGCAGCAGCTGACGCAGGCTGACTTACTGCTGCCTCTAACGTGCAAGGGCTGCATAAACAGGCTTAGTAACACGAGTGGGCCCTTCTGGGCGGCCATGGTGCAATTGCTGGCGTCATCTGGCCCTGGCCACAGGATGCTCTGTGACGGGACCCGCACAAGCAGAGCTTGCGCCCTCCGGATTTGCAGAAACAGCCCGAGACACGGGTTGAATTATTGGAGAGGGTTCTTCCTCTCTCATGGGAAACAGATCTAAATCTTGGCCCAGAGATGTGCTTATTCAGGCATGACGACTATTTTCTCTAATGCCATCGCGTCTGACTCTGTGGCTCCTGAGGTTCCTGTCCCACCTCTGGCACACTGGGACTTAGGGACTTAGGTGCTTACAAGGCACAGCGGGGAGAGAACATTTAGGCTTGGTCATGAGTCCCCAAGGGTGACCCTTGAGATGTCAGCTGTCTCTGTCTCCCTGGCCCTATTCAGATTTGGTGGCTATTTCAAAGTGCTCTTCTTTGAAAAATGATCTTTTGTCATGTTTTGGCTTAGATCATCCTGATTCGAAAAGGTGGGATAAGCAAACTTCTGCCCATTCCCAAGTAGTAAATGGTGCCATGGCTGTGGGTTTTACACTGAATGATGTGAGCATTTTGACAAATGCCCCAGACTGACCCTTAGGATGGGAAGACAAATCCAGAACCCCTGCTTTCTTTACTCCCCCACATCCCCCACGGCCTGCAGTGCAGTTACTGACTAGGAGGGGCTGTACTGTCCAGAGTACTGGGTTCTGGGATTAACTGCTGGAGCAGCTGATTTACCCCGGCTTTCCAAGGCCCTGGGCTCGTAATGTGATACTGAGTGACTCTCAAAAAGTGGGATATTCGGAGTTCCCATCATGGCGTAGCAGAAATGAATCTGACTAGGAACCATGAGGTTGCAGGTTCGATTCCTGGCCTCACCCAGTGGGTTAAGGATCTGGCGTTGCCGTGAGCTGTGGTGTAGGTCGCAGATGCGGCTTGGTTCTGGCGTTGCTGTAGCTGTGGTGTAGGCCGGAAGCTACAGCTCCGATTAGACCCCAAGCCTGGGAACCTCCGTATACTGCAGGTGCGGCCCTAAAAAGCAAAACAAAACAAAACAAAACCCCAAAAAGTGGGATATTCAAGAGATTTTAGCTGGCTCCTTTGGCTTAAGGAGTGACACCTGTGCTAATGGAAGCCAAGGCAGCAGCTTGTTGAAAAAATCCAGGCACCTGAGAGATCCTTCTGAGGCGAACAGAGTAGGGCCAAGAAATGTAGCAACAGAATTTTGGATTTGAATTCTGTTGGCTTTTCCTAGGTGATTTCACATTTGAGTTTTTAATTCTCCTTGAAAATCTAATAACAGGAGGAGGTCTGGTTAAAACTGGAACATTTTTATAACACTGACATTTTTTTATTTGGAGTATTTTATGATATTAGTTGGGCTTACTGCAAAATACAGAGTCTTTCAAATGTTTTTCTTAAATTATGACACGCAGCAGGGAAATGCGTCATATCTCGTGGCCCTATAAATGAAGCAACATTTTTACAAAACACAAACCTGTCAGCCTGGGCTCCCCTGAAAGCAGAGCTAGTGAGAAAGGCGTGTGTGGGCAGCTTCTCTGGAAAGTGACACCGGGGAGAAGCAGGAAGCAAGGGAGCAAAACAACACAGGTAACTGTGACAGAGGTCACCGTTGCCATGGTAACCGCAGCTCAAGCTCAGAAAGACCTACCTGGAGCTCAGGAAAAGGGGCTCGGAACCAGCTCTTGGGGACCTGCATGCCTGTGCAGGGTGTCCTCCTTCCGGGGTGCTGTCCAGGGGCACCTGTGTGGACCTGGTCAAAGCAGCATCAGTGGCTGCAATGAGGTGGACAGAAAGGATCTGAAGTGGCCATAAAAGGGGTTCAATAAAGGTAATTACCAAGTGCAAGACTTTGCTACAACGTACTCTACACACACACACACAGTTGAGGACCACTACCCAGTGGTTCCCATTGTGTTGTCTGGAGACCCTTTCAGGAGCTCTGTGAGGTCAAAACCATTTTCATAATGATATTAAGATCCTATTTGTCTTTTTCACCCTTATTCTCTCAGGAGTATGCAGTGGAGTTTTCCAGAGACTTTGTGGCGTATGGTATCAGAACAGACTGAATGCAGACACAGAGCTGAAAACCCAGCTGTCTTCCATTAAGCCAGATGTTAAAACGGATTTGCAAAAATGTAAAGCAATCCTACTCGTCTCCCTAAATTTGTTCTGGAAAATATAGTAATTTTTCATAAAATATGTTACCTAAATATATCAGAATGTAATGGGTTTATTATTTGTAAAGAAAAACCTAATAAATTTTTACTGTAATTTCTAAATATAATTCACACGCACAAACACTCTTTGGGGTTCTTACTCTTTACAGGTGTAAAGGGGGGGGTCTTGAAATTTAAAAAAAGGTAAGAATCGCTGCACTAGATTGATCACAGCCTTTAAAAGAATTGCAGCCCATAATTTGGTGAGAAGAGGATAGCTTATTAACTGCCACTTTCTCCTCCAAAGTGAACACCCATGTCCCTGGCTGAGCACAGGTTTGATTAAGGTCAGTCAATTAAGGTAGAAATTCTGACCCTGGCTGCAAAAGTGTCTAGAAAACATTAAAAATTATCCCAGGCTGGACCCACTCCAGGCCTCCAGATACAAGAACCAAGGGTGGGACCTAGTACTGTTCTTCCTCTTTATTCATGTATAACTTGCGGCAAGAGAACAAATCTTGGAGTTCCCGTCGTGGCGCAGCAGAATCTGACTAGCATACATGAGGATGCTGGTTCGATCCCTGGCCTCGATCAGTGGGTTAAGGATCTGGCGTTACTGTGAGCTGTGGTGTAGGTCACAGATGCAGCTTGGATTCTCTGTTGCTGTGGCTGTGGCGCAGGCCGGCAGCTGTAGCTCCGATTCGACCCCCAGCCTAGAAACCTCCATACGCTGTGGGTGCTCTAAAAAGACCCCTCCCCGCCAAAAGAACAAATCTTGGGAGTTCCCATTGTGGCTCAGTGGAAATGAACCAGACTAGTAACCACGAGGACGTGGGTTCGATCCCTGGCCCTGCTCTGAGGGTTAAAGATTGGGCGTTGCCGTGAGCAGCATGTGGGTCACAGGCCTGGCTTGGATCTGGCGTTGCCGTGCTGTAGGCCGGCGGCTGCAGTTCTGATTCATCTCTAGCCTGGAAACGTCCATATGCCATGGGTGAGGCACCCGCCTCCAAAAAAAAAAAAAAGGCACAAATCATAACAATACAATTCCATTTTGTGTATCAACTCTGTAAAATTATTAGCTTTTTCTTTACTTTCATTCAGAACGTATAGTTACGTTTGTATAAATAAAACTGTGTGGCTCCACTCCTGTGTAGAGATTTAAGTTGTCAAAAAGTGAGATGGCTTTGAACGCTACAGATGAATTTAGTTTTGGTCCCACTGGCCAACGGCGAGTAAGTTACATACGGTGTGTTTTAAACTTAATTTCTATCTAAGCTTTAATCTTACATGAGACATACCCAGATATTAATTAGGCAGTGCTACTCAAACTAATTCATATTCGAAATCCTCCAACACCTTCAAATGTGTGTCCCCAAATCTGATTCAGCAGAAGGCACAATCACCTACTCAGTTCCTTAGTCCAAAAACACCTAGGAATGACCTTGGGTCCCAGTTCTCTCCGAAGCCTGTCTACCCCGCAGAGTCAGATCCATCTACCCCATCAGCTGTGTCTCTAAGCAACGCTGCAAAGCCACCCACTCTTCCCAGTTCCTGCGCCTCCACGCTGCTCTAAGCGGGAAGCATCTCCTGCCTGGACTAATGCAGTAGCCTCCTGCCTGGTCTCCTTGCTTCTTCCACTCTTTTGTTTTTGTCTGTTGTCTTTTTAGGGCTGCACACACAGCATACGGAGGTCCCCAGGCTAGGGGTCAAATTGGAGCTGGTGCTGTTGGCCTACGCCCCAGACACAGCAACGCGGGTTCCGAACCATGTCTGTGACCTACACCACAGCTCACGGCAACACCAGATCCTTAACCCACTGAGCGAAGCCACGGATCAAACCTGTGTACCCGTGGATACTAGTCGGGTTCGTTAACCACTGAGCCATGACGGGAACTTCCCTGGTTCCTCTTACCCCACCCCCAACTCCCTCTTCAGAACCCACCCTCCAGCCAGCACCCAGTGACTTTTAAAAAACATAAGTCAAGCCCTGTCACACTTTTTATTTTATTTTTGCTTTTTAGTGTCACACCTGCTGGACACATGGAAGTTCCCAAGCTAGGGGTTGAATGAGAGTTGCAGCTGCTGGCCTATGCCAGAGCCACAGCAATGGCAGATCCTAGCCATGCCTGCGACCTACACCACAGCTCGTGGCAACGCCGATCCTTAACCCACTGATTGGGGCCAGGGATCGAACACACATCTTCATGGATACCAGTTCGTTTTTTTTCCGCTGAGCCACAACAGGAACTCCACACTTTCCTTACAGCCTCCTAATAGCTGGGTATCTAAAGTGTCTCAAAGCCATCACACTGATGTGTCTTACACAGGCCTACAAAGCACTGGCACCCTCCTGCAGCAGGCGCTAGGCCCCCTGCTGGCCTTCTGTCCTTGAGAAGGTCTCTGCCTGGCTGCTGGGGACGAAAGGTCCCTCCTCCCCCTCTACTTTTTACAAGACTGGCTCCTGTTTTTGCTAATCAAATCTCAACCCCACTGCCTCTCTCTGAGCAGCCTTCTCTGACCACTTGTGAATCTGACAGCAAGGACACACGCTGGATGTACCCTTCTCCCAAATCTAAGGGTCTGAATCATGGGCTTCCTTTTCCCCCTTTTTTTTTTCCTTTTTAGGTGCAGCATCATATGGAAGTTCCCAGGCTAGGGGTCAAACTGGAGCTGTAGGTGCCAGCGTACACCACGGCCACAGCAAAACTGGTTCCTTAACCCACTGAGCGAGACCAGGAATCAAACTTGCATCCTCTTGGATACTAATCAGGTTCTTAACCCACTGAGCCACAATAGCATCTCCTGAGTTGTGGGCTTCTAAGAACAAACAGCAGGAAGAACACAACTGCCTTCTGAAAATTACAGTATGAATGAATGCCTTTCTGGAGGGGCTTTTTGCTTCTACCGACACCTACTTTTTAAAGAGTCTGCCATATGGTAAGGCAGTATTTTAATTATTCTGTCCGTTAACGACCACTATTTGAGGACATTTATAATATTAATAGAATTCAATCTAAGAGAAGTTTAACTTACATTTTTTTTTTAACATTTCAATACAGGATATTAATCAGAAAGACAGTCAAAACTATTATGATTAAATTTTTACGTCAAAAACTTAGAATCAACATTCAGTGTTAGTCCACATATGATTCAGTTGCTGGTGTACAGTTTTTTGGCTGCAAGAAAGAACATTTGGTTCACTTCACTAATAGGAATGTCTCTTAATGCTGGGATGGCCTCCTCTTGGTATTTCTTCCGCTGTTGATTTTTAGCATAGTTATCTGTAAGAAGAGGACAAAAGGCTCTGTTTACCCAGACAATTTCATGTACAATCTCTCTGGTTTGTGGAGACCCACATCGTTTGCTAGGCTACGGTTTGGGTAAAATAGCAAGTACCATGCTTAACATAATGAAAAGGCTACTTAAATTCTCTCTCTACAAGAAATAGCCCAGTGAGACCAGAAATCAGCACAGTACTTTTTGCAATCTCTAACTTGGATAAGAAATTAATAATTCATTCAACTCTACAGTGATGATTCAAATCCCATTTGAATTATTTCCCATAGGAACAGAATTACATCCACGCTTAGAAAATATATTTAAATCAGCACCCCAAAACTTTGGTACGATGATTCGCACAAACCTAACAATCTCCTCTTTTTGCACAAATTGTCTATTTGCTGTAATTCCAGCCAAGTATGCTGGGAACACAGGAGGTTATCATAAAAGAAATATCAAAAAGGCGAAAACATACCAGAAATTTAAAAATATTTTGCTTCCTAGAATGCAAGTAAGCTTGCATTTATTTTAATCTTTGGACTAGAAATAAAAGAATTTAAAAAAAAACACACACACAAAAACTACAAAAACATGCTGTGGCTCTTTTACCCACTTCATTGGGGCAGGTGTACACTGTGATCCTGAGGATACAAACCCCCAAATTCCTCCTCCCAGACAAGGTCTGCATGGACCTCTTTGCCCCCCCTTGATCAGTGTGGTCTGCTCAGGATAAAAGAAGTTTCTCTCAGGCAAAGCTACCAAGGAACATACTATGCACTTGTGGTTTTTATGGGACAATACACCTGTTAACTAGTTCTGTAAACAGCATGTTCAGGAGAGCTTATTTCTGCCCTGTAAACATTTCCTCTGGCAAAACTATTTATTTCTCCTAGTTCCCTTTTTTTTTCTTCAGCTGTGCTGAAAGGATTTGAACCCGTGCCACAGCAGTGACCACAGCCACAGCAGTGACAACGCCAGATCCTTAATCCGCTGAGCCACCAGGGAACTCCTTGGTTGCTTTTCTTTTTTCCTTTCTCTCTTTTTTCTTTATCCCATTTTTGGCTGCTCTATGGCATACGGAGTTCCCAGGCCAGAGATAAGATCCGAGCTGCAGTTGTGACCGAAGCCACAGTTGGGGAAATGCTGGATCTTTAACCCACTGTGCCGGGCCGGGAATCGAACCCGAGTCTCAGTGCTTGCAAGACGTCACCGATCCCATTGCACCACAGAAGGGGCTCCTTGGTTGCTGGATAAAAACGTTAACACTCCACTCCTCCATCCCCCAGCACTTTCCTTCGATAGAAATTTACCTGTGATTGTATGAATGGAGTCGAGTGGAGAGGTACTCATCATGTTTATCCCAAACAAGAGCACATACACGATGACTATGGTAATGAGGAGGTACACAGGCAACGCAACTGCCCAGTATCTGCGGAAGAGAGTGTTAGAAATAGACTTCCTAAAAAGCTGCAGTTCTCAAGAGTTCATTACCAATACACTCTTAAAATTTAAATTCTTATAAAAATAATACGTTACATGAAAGACGGTCAAATAGCTCAAGCCCGTAATGTAGAGGCCACCCCGTGTCTCCAGTCTGGACCCTGGCATCCTACTTCCCCAACGGGAACACTTTCAGCACCTGAGCTGTTTCTTCTGGTACTTACCTCCACTCTTCTACACCACGTACTCATTATTTCTTGATTTTTTTCCCCCAATTTCAGACATATTCTCTGAACTCCCTCACATGGAGATGAATTTAGTTCTTTCATACCTTACTCTTAGTCTCTTACTGTACTTACGTCACAATCTCTGGTCATATCAGCAATTTTAAAAAATTATTGTTAACTATGTAAATAATGCTTATAACGAACACCCTCATGTACTATTATGGTTATTATTATAAGTTTTCTTGTGCAATTTTATGTTTTTCCTGAAATTAAGTAATGACTACTTTCTGTCTGTTTGCTTGGTTCCCAGGTACATATCAATACTCAATCCTCAAATTCTATGACAGGATTCTACTGTGACTCTCAATACATTGAGTGCTCTGTCTCACATGTTTTATTGGGTGTGTTATTTAATAATTTCCTCCCTACTGTTTTCTCTTTCCATAACTTTTTTTTTGTCTTTTTGCCTTATTTGGGCTGCACCCGCGGCATATGGAGGTTCCTAGGCTAGGGGTCTAACAGGAGCTGTAGCTACTGACCTTCGCCACAGCCACAGCAACGTGGGATCCGAGACGCATCTGCGACCTACACCACAGCTCATGGGAACGCTGGATCCTTAACCCACTGAGCAAGGCCAGGGATCAAACCTGCAACCTCATGGTTCCTGGTCGGATTCGTTAACCACTGAGCCACGACGGGAACTCCTCTTTCTGTAACTTTTAAGAGTTAGATTTTTTACTGTTATATTTCCTCATCTTTTCTCTACTTTCTATTTTGCTTTATTCTGTTCTGCTTTCTGGAGATTACTTTTGGTTTTTCTTCTAACCCTTCAATTAAAACTTTAATTTTGCTATCAGTTATAACTTCCAAATGCAGTAATTCTCTGAGAATTCCCTTTTATAGCATCCTGTTACCATCTTTTATTACTAATGAGGACTTTGTCATTTAAAAAATTTCCTGTTTTTTGCATTATCTCCATTTCCTTCCTTTTTTTTTTTGGTATGTATTTTGGAGGCTTTTTTTTTTTTTTGGCAGTGCCCACACCATGTGGAAGTTCCCAGGCCAGGGAGGGATCAAACCCGCACCACAGCAGTAACCAGTCACAGCACGGACAATGCAGGATCCTTAACCTGCTGAGAAATCAGGGAACTCCCTTAAAAGAAAAAATATTTAAGAATTGCATTCTCTTAAGGAAAAATATGATCCTTCAAAACAGCATTAATATATTCTTTTTTTATTTAAGAAATATATTGGGAGTTTCCATCGTGGCTCAGTGGTTAATGAACCCAATTAGGATCCATGAGGACATGGGTTCGATCCCTGGCCTCGCTCAGTGAGTTAAGGATCTGGCGTTGCCATGAGCTGTGGTGTAGGTCACAGATGCAGCTTTGGATCTGGTGTTGGCTGTGGCTGTGGCATACACTGGCAGCTGTAGCTCCAATTCGACCCCTAGCCTGGGAACCTCCATATGCCGTGGGTGCAGCCCTAAAAAGACCAAAGACTAAATAAATAAATAAATAAATAAATAAATAAAAAGGAATATATTAAACTTACTTTTGAGGCCAATAGGTTAAGCCTAGGGAGTTTAGCCAAGATTCAGGAATAAAAGCCCACACAAGATATAGCACTATAGAAGTGGGGGGAAAAAAGGGAAAAAGGTCAGTAAGGCATGCATCCAAACTATCAAGGCGCAAATAAAAAAGCTCCTTTGAAGCTTCCCTGATTAACTCAGAAATTTCCTCTCCTTTTAGTTCTAGATCCTTACCTGTACCATTCCTGTAACATCACAATTACCTTCTGCTGGTCATTTTTAAAAACTTTGGTTTGAAAAACTCCAAAATTTACCATCTTAACCATTTTTAAGTATAAAGTTCAGTGTTAAGTGTACTTGCATTGCTGTGAAACAGATTTCTGGGACTTTTTCATCCTGTGAATCTAAAACGCTATACCCACTCAACAACTCCCCTTAGTCGTTTAAAAAAAATGTCTTAACTGGCATTACTCGCACTATATTCTACGCGATTTAAGAGCAGAAATCATGCCTTAGCAACCGCTGTAATCCTAGAGCGCCTAGCAATTTGATTTATCCGTAAGAGGAGCGTAAGACTCCATCCCCACGGAGTAAGGGTGAACGTGTCTGCTCTTGCTCTGGTCCACAACGTGCCTCACCTCCCGGGAGTACACTCTTACTTCCCGCAGTCTAAGTCTGCGGCATCCCGTACTGCGTCTCTCTACGGTAAAACAGCTGACTTCTGAGTACTTACCGTGGGCTAAGCACGCTTCTAAGCACCTTCTATGCAGTATTCCATTTAATCCTCAAGACAACCCTACGAGGTAGTATGTGCTTTTTACAGATGGTGAACTGGAATCTTAGAAACGTTACACCATCTGCCCAAGGTTAAGTGGCAGACACAAATTTCAGTCTACCTGTAACGATGACAGAGGATGAACACCTTCTCAACAAATATGTACTAGGGAATTCCGTATGTCAGGGCTGTGTGATACATTGGCGAACCCCAAAGAGGTAGGCTCTGCACGTCCTGAGCCTAAAATTTAGTAGGGAACAGCATCTTGGGCCATGTCTGTGACGTACACTGCAGCTCAAGGCAACGTCGTATCCTTAAACCACTGAGCGAGGCCAGGGATCTAACCTGCATCGTCATACTGCTCAGGTTCTTAACCCACGGAGCCATGATGGGAACTCCGACAATGCACTGAGATAATTACGTAACCCACCCTCCCATACCCACCACCTAGTTTTATAATTGCCGGGTACTGGCCTCTGACCTTCCCTATCCTATTACTTTCTGCCTCACTGTCTCAGGTTTCAACCTCACTGACCTTTCAACCTGTTCCTTGAAAACACTTGGCTAGTCTCTGTCTGGGAGGCTCGTTCCTCACACAGCTAACTCTCACTTTTCATGTTTGTGCTTACAAGTCGTCGGACGGAGGCACTTCCTGACTGCGGTATTTACAACAGCGAGCCTTACTTCCTCCCATGCCTTGGCCTCCTGTCTTCCTGAATTTCTCCCCATGGTACACATCACCATCTGACATTCTACATGTTTTACCTTTTTTTTTTTTTGGTCTTTTTAGGGCCTCACCTATGGTATATGGAAGTTCCCAGGCTAGGGGTCAAATCGGAGCTACAGCTGCAGCTACAGCTGTGGCCCACAGCCACAGCAATGTGGGATCTGAGGCGAGTCTGTGACCTACACCACAGCTCACAGCAACACCGGATCCTTCTTTTTTTTTTTTTTTTGGTCTTTTGTCATTTTAGGGCTGCACCCGCAGCGTATGGAGGTTCCCAAGCTAGGGGTTGAATTGGAGCTGTAGCCGCCGGTCTACGCCACAGCCACAGCAACACAGGATCCGAGCCGCATCTGGGACCTACACCACAGCTCATGGCAATGCCAAATCCTTAACCCACTGAGCAAGACCAGGGATTGAACCCGCAGTGTCATGGTTCCTAGTCGGACTCGTTAACCGCTGCACCACTATGGGAACTCCACAACACCGGATCCTTAACCCACTGAGCAAAGCCAGATATCAAACCTGTGTCCTCATGGATGCTAGTCAGATTCGTTTCCACTGAGCCACATCGTGAACTCCATGTTTTACTTATTTAATCTGTCCACTGGCTTTCTCTCCGCCTCCAGCAGAATGAAAAGTCTATGAAAGCAGAAAATTTTGGGCAGTTTTGCTCCTCCTTTGACTGTAACAGTGCCTGGCACATGGTAAGTATGCAAGAAAAAGTTGCTGAATTACTTTCTGGTTGTGGGTACTATTGGATTTAAGTCTTAGAGTCACTTCTCTTATTTATTTGTAGAGCTTCTAATCTTTCAAATACTCTTAGAACAGGGATTTATAAAAATGATGATGCTGATGACAACACCAGCAGCAACAGCTAACATTTAATAAGTACAGGTATCTCCCATTTTTCAAAATTTGTTTTAAGCCATTTTGAGTTTGTGAAAGACTACTTTAGTATCTCTTTTTGATAACCACAACAAACCTGAAAGAACATTTTCACTGTTGGAGTTCCTGCTGTGGCACAGCAGAATCGAATCCGACTAGTATCCATGAAGATGTGGGTTTGATCCCTGGCCTCTCTCAGTGGGTCGGGATCCAGCGTTGCTGTGAGCTGTGGTGTAGGTAACAGACAGGCTCGGATCCTTTTGGGGACTGACTGAGATCCGGAAATGTTTATTTTATTTTTTTGCTTTTTAGGACTGCAGCCGTGGTACGTGGAAGTTCCCAGGCTAGGGGTTGAATCAGAGCTGTGTCTACAACCTATGCTACAGTTCATGGCAACACCGGATTCCCAACCCATTGAGCAAGGCCAGGGGTCAAACCCGAATCCTCATGGATACTACTCAGATTCCTTTCAGCTGCGCCACAACAGGAACTCCTGAGATTTGGGAACGTAAAGACTAGCTGCCTTCTATAACCTAATTCCTGTCACTCTCTAGCTCCCAAGAGCTGTACTAGGGCCAAACCATTACGTATTTCCAAACCCCACGATGCCTTTGTTCAAGGCCTCCCCACTTCTTCCTTCTTAATGTGGAGGGCAAATTCCGTGGGAGAAAACGAACTCTAATTTTCTAGTTTAAGGTCTCGACTCTCTGCTGGGTTCCCATAGCACTTATCACACGGTGTTAATTATAGATTTACTCATGTCTTGTCCACAAAACCATGACCTCCTGAAGGGCAGGGGCCAGGTTTCATTCACCTGGCAATCCTGTCTGGTGCCACATAAATACTTGAGATTAAATATTTTATGTTGATGCCCGCATATAGAACACCCTGAACAAACAAGGGTTCCCTTCAGGTTTTCTCAAGAAAAGACAAAGGTAGAAAGAATCACAGTTCACGTGTGCCTGTTCTACAAACAAACGCAATCACTTCCTTGTCCTTTAACTCCAGAGAAAGGACCTGGCCATCCATCAGGAAAGTACTTACTGAAGCCAAACTGGGAGCTTAAGAAAAGAACAAAGCCATAAATCGCTCTTTCTGGCAATGGCGACGGTGAATTTTCCACCATTTTCCCTGTGGCTTTAGGAAATCTGTGGGAAAAAAACACAACCATCTGTCAATGATTCACTCCTCTTCACCATTGGTCTATTATAACCTCATCGCTTTGCTATGGGCGCAGCCTCTGCGGTTTATTTCTCAGCCTCAACCACTGCAAACAACCCTCCCGCGCACACACACCACCAACGCAAGCCTGCCTGCACCAGCACCCATACCTCGCCTGCACGCGCAACCAGCACCCAAGCCTCACGTGCACGCGCACCCGGGTCAGAGCGCGCACGGCCTGCAGCAGAGGGTGGGGGAAGCGGGAGAGCAGGGGAGGGACTGACTCCGCTCCAGCTCCGCGGGCTTCGCGTCGGTGTGAAAAGGGAAGGGCAGGACCCCTGTGCGAAAAGGGAAGGGAAAGGCAGGGCAGGATAGGAGGCGCGCGCCGCCTCTCCAGGCCGGGGCTCCGGAACGTGCCCTGCTTTCTCGCGGGGTTTTGGTTCTCATTCCAGCCTGGGGTTGCGGGGCGCGGGAGGTCCTAGACCTCGGGCCTGCCAAGCGCCCACTCGGCCCCTCCCCACGGTTCTGCCGCCTCCGCACTGAGTCCGTTGCGCAGGCGCTGCCCAGGGAGCCTCAGGGTGCCAGAGAACAGAAAACCCGAGAAAGGCCGAGTCACCACGGCAACCCCCGCCCGCGCGCAGGCGCACCGCGACCCTCGTCGGGCAGAAGCGCGCGAGCGCGGGGGCGGGCGGGATCGCTCGGCTGGTCGCCGCGGAGGTGGGAGCCGGGCGGCGCGACGGCGCATGTGCGTTGCGGCCCACGTGACGCGTCTGCCGCCTGCACAGCCGCCCGCTCCCCGCCGCCAGCTGGCTGACGTGGAGGGCCCGAGGCGGCGGCGGCGGCGGCCCGCGTCCGAGGCTCGCGGGCTGCCGGCCCCGGTGAGTGCACACCTGGCGCGCGGCAGGGCTCCCGGATGTGTCACCTTGTCGCGCTGCAGCGGAGATGCCCGGGGAGAGGGGCCCTCCACACCCCCTCCGTGGGTGTGTGGTGAGTGTGGGTGTGTGCGCGTCGCCCCGCGTCGTTGGCTGTGGTGCCCGCAGTGTGTCTGCGTGGGTTGAGTGCCGGTGCTTTTGGGTGTGTGTGCGTGGCAGCCTTTGTGGGCTCCAGCGGGTGTGTCCCTTTTGTCTCGTGTCCCCCTTCTGCAGGTGTGGTCCCCTCTGGGCTTCTGTGCGGGGGTGGGAGTAGCCCCTTTGTGTGTGCACCCTCGGCCCGGTGTGTGTCAGGGCACCACCCCCGCTAGGCGGGGGCGTTCACCGGCCCGAGCGCGTGGGCACGCGCCGGTGGGTCCTCTCCTGGCGCCTTTGTGTCTGCGCAGGGTTTTCCAGGCGATGGCGTGGGCGCCCCCAGGAGTGTGGGTGGTCCCCCCTCTTTTGTGTCACTGCCCCTCTCCGGGGGGCGCGCGTCCCCCGCGCGCGTGGCCGTGCCTCCTGCAGTCGTGACCCCAGCTGCAGCACATCGCCCGCTGGGGGATGCGTCCTCGCGTGTCCCCGTGCGCCTGCTGCCCCTGGAACTGTCGAGTGCGTGATCCGTTTTCGGGTGCTTGTTCACGGGTGTTCGTGAACGTTCTTGCACGCCTCGTCCTCCGTGTTTTGTGTTACTTCTATCTGCGCCACCTGTTTTCGTGAGAATGGCTGCCGAGCCCGTGGAGGGGAAGGGAGAGGGAGAAAACCCAACGCTCCATCCTCCTCTCGCCTCCTCCGAGCATCCTACCTCCCCACAACGCTAATGAGGAGGGGGGGCGCAGCGGGTCTGACTTGCTGCTCCGAAGTGTTTATGATGTCAAGTTGAGCCAGCCTTTTGGGGACGGAATCTCGGGGGGGGGGGGGAACAGGGGCGGAAAATGGAGCCAAAGCGTAGGTGAATATTGGCAGGTACCAGTGTGTGACGTACCTTGATTCAGAGGAGCCCTGGACGCTCAAAGCCCTTCAATTGCAGACTCCTCCTAAAACACATGTACATGACAACTGGGTAAACACATTCTGGACGATCCTGGGCTTTCTTGATATTACTTAACGGTTCATGGCGTAGTGTTTATAGCGTTCACATAAGTTACCTGTTTTGGTTCTGCCCAGTGTCCTGGCGGGGGAAGCAAGATAGAGACATCTTACAGTTTGTACTTCTCCCTTGGGAACAGTTTCCTGGTAGTTACAACTCTAGTGAGGACATTTTGTATTGCAAGAAATTTGCATTTTATCCTAAGGCAAATGGGATTTATTATAACGCTACACAGGGAAGGAAACCTCGAACCTATGAGACCCAACTGCTTTTGCTCAAAGGTTTTTGCTCTGCGCTCAAGGGCTGCGTTTTGGTGTCTTGTTTCTCGCTGTTCATTTTGCTCAGTTTTCTTACTCTTGCCTAATTTTCTTACTCTTGCCTAATGAATTTCTGGATATTTTACCTACAAAATAACGGGATCTAACCAATCCATGACTAAGATTTGCAGATGTAATTATTTTGCCAAATTTACTTCAGATCTTTTTTTTAAAAAAAAGGTTCTAAAATTGCAGATATTGGAGGTGCTCTTAAGTCCCTCCCCCTCCTTCCCTAGGGGTAGTCACCGTGTTCGGGTTTGTGTATATTATTCCTTTGCATATTTTATACTTTGATCACGGTGAATGCATGAACAGTATGTAGTGTTGTGTATTATAAGCTTTGATGGTATTAAATGGTATGTATCTTTTTGCAACTTGCTTTTTTTGATCAGCATCGCATTTTCAGATTAATATGTGAATAAATTGGATAATTATGTTTGGTTCACTCATTTTAATTGCTGGTATAGAATTCCATTGTATGAATATACCGGAATTTACTTAGCCATTTTCCTACTGATGAACTTTTGAAGCTGTTTCTGGGTTTTGACTCAAAAAATCCCGCAGTAAACACCTTTGTACTTGTCTGCTTGTGCACACTTTTGGAAGTTTCTCCAGAAAATACACCTCGTAGTGGATTTGCTGGATAGTTGGATATGTGCACCTTCAACTTAATTGAATATAGCACAGAAGCTGTCAAAATGGTTGCACTAATTTTCACTCTCACTGGTATTGAGTGAGGACAACCAGTTCCTCACATCCTTGCTAACACTTTGTGGTACCCGACTTGTACATTTTTGCCTTCTCTTTACTGACCAGCTTCTTTTACAACCTTAGCTTGCGGCTAAATTTGCTTGCAGCCACCTTGGCTTCTGCTCTAGTCCTGTGTCAGCGTCTGGGTTCATTTCTCACAGCTCCCTGGCTCAGTCTTTATCTCATTTGGTTCTCATAAGGTTAATTTCAGTAAACGTTAATTTTGTACCTAATGTATCAGTTCCTGTGGTTGATGTAAAAACAATTTCCGTGGTATGTTACCTGTACTTCTAGTGGCAGGTGAGGTGATTTAATTAAATACCTGTTTGCATATGATAAATGGCTTTTTAAAATCTTTTTTCCTTTTTAATGTAATATTTGATACTTTAAAAATATATGTAACACATACGCAAGTTGTGAAGCAAAACAATAAAATGAACACCTTTCAACCCACCACGCAATCCAAGAATCAAAATGACCGACATTGAATGTACTTACCTGCAGAGTGACTACTATCCTGAATTGTGTCATTCCTTGGTTTTATAAAATTAATTTGATCAGATATGTGTATATCCTTCAACAATGTATGTATTGTTTCTCTTGTTTTAAGAAAGGAATGCTGTATACAGCTTTCTGGGGCTTATTTCACTCAAGGTTATGTTTCTAAGAGTCACTGATACTCAGTATAGTTGTAAGTCATTAGTTTTCACAGCTGTGTCCATATTCCATGGGTGAATATAACACAGTGTATGCATTCTGTTGAACATTTTGATTGTTTCTAGGTGTTGTTATTTTGAAGATTCTTGTACATTCCAGTACACAGTTGCAAGAATTTCTCTACTTTTCGCAGTGGGGCATAATGACGTCCCCAGGGCGGGGGAGGGGGGAGTAATGAAGAGTTTCTAAGGAGTACGTGGGCACAGGTGATATTAATGAATCAATTTGCAGGTCATTAAATTTCATGTGTACCTTATCCTAAAATAGGTAATGCCTGAGGTGTGCGAGAGACACTTCCTCCTGGTTCTGCTTTCCCACCTTCCCTTTTCAGTAGTATTTCTGCCTTAGACGAGGAAGGCACACAGCTCACCCACAAGGAATCTTACCAGGGTACTGTCCCAAGAGAAAAACTGTCCATGGAAAACAAAGGGATAATTTAAAGTACATGCAGCGTATGGTGTTAGGGGATGCCTCTTTTAATTTAGGCACTTCCCATCTCCACAAAAGCTGCATTTCCAATAAAATGTAACTTTTATGTTTAATTTTCAGCATATATACTTGTTTTTGATCAACTCTATGCTAATTATGACACTTTAAACCAATGATATGTCAGTTTTATTTTAAAATGTCACTGTGATACTCTAGAAATTCGTCCATTGCAGTTATTTACACTTAGGGCTGAAATCTTGATGTCATCTTAAAGTGTGAAGAGTATGTGATTTTTAAAAACACTTTTTTTGTGGTTTGTGAGTAAAAAAATGTTGAAATACCGTTGTGGTAAGCTATTTACTAGAAGTGGAATCGCTTGGTTGTGGGCTATGAATGTTCAGCTTGACAAAATGATACTAAATTGTTTTCTAAAGTGGTTGTACCAGTTTATACTTTGGCAAGCAGTTTTGTCATTTTATATACTTTGATTAGCAGTGTGAAAGAGTTACAGTTGATCTGTATCCTCTCCAACAGCATTATTCTCAGACTTAATATTTGCTAGTCAAATGGGTATGAAATGATGTGCACTGTGGTTTTAATTTACGTTTCTTTGATTGCTAGTGAGTTTGAGCTTTTGTTTTGTTTTGTTTTTTTGGCTTTTTAGGGCTGCACTCATGGCACATGGAGGCTCCCAGGCTAGGGGTCCAGTTGAAGCTGTAGCCACCGGCCTAGGCCAGAGCCACAGCAACATGAGACCTGAGCCTTGTCTTCGATCTACACCACAGCTCATGGCAACGCCAGATCCTTAACCCACTGGGGATTAGGGATCGAGGCCTAATCCCAGGGCCTCGAGGAATCAAAGGCCAGGGATCGAACCCAGGTCCTAAGGGATGCTAGTTGGGTTCGTTAACTCCTGAGCCACGACGGGAACTCCAGTTTGAGCATTTTTTTGTTTGTTTGTGAAGCATCTGTTTCCCTTTTGTGAAATACCTGTTCATATCTTTTGCCCATCTTTCTTTTGAGTGGTCTTTTAAAGTTAAAAAAGCCGGTTAACACCGATCTTTTATTGAGTACATACATTTTCAATATCTTCTTCCAGTTCATGGTCTGTCTTTTCACTCTTCACAGTGTATTTTGGTGAACAGAAGTTCTTAATTTTAATGTAATCTAATTGGAAGCTTTCCCTGCCCTGGGATTATAAATACATTCTCCTGTGTTTCTTTTTAGAAATTTTAAAATGATGCCTTTCACACTTAAGTGCCTAAGCCATCTGTTACTGATATTTGTGTATGGTGAGAGGTAATGATCCACATTCTTTTTCCCCGTGTGGCTACAGTTGACCTCATACCATGTATTGAATTGGCCCTCTGTTCACCAGCGTTCTGCTGAAACCACTTTTTTTACATGTTTAGTTTCTATATGCATGGGTCTGTTTCTGGCTCGCCTTTTAATGCCACTTGTTCACCTGTCTGTGTCTGTGTTGATACCAAACTCTCATTATTATTAATACTATAGCTTTACCTGAAATCTTGATACCTGGCAGGGGCACTTGAGTCTCGTTTGTTCTTAGACCTGTGTTCTTGTGAGCATCAGCTTGTCATATGACATGAAAAACTCTTTGAGAATTAATTGGAATGATTGAAATCAATTTGGGGGACTTGAAATCTTTTAAGATTTTGAGGTATGTTTTGCCATTCATTTAGGTTTGTAATGTCTTTTAATATAGCTTTGTAAGTTTTTCCTTATACATCTAACATTTAAAATGTTGATTCTGATGTTTCTAGTAGTTTTATTCATATTACAAATGATGTTTTTTAGGTTCTATTTTCTGTTTATTAATAGGAATTTAATGAATTTTTTACATTGATCTTTAGTCATCCACTTCATAAACTCTTATTCTGATATTTTCTGTAATTCTTTTGGGTTTTCTAGGTGGATAATTATATCACTTGCAAATAGTGATACTTTTGATTCTTCCTTTCCAGTTATTTTCTCTTAATTTTTTTTTTCTTGACACCCTTTAAGATTATACCCAATGGATATGATTGGGGTTGTTCATTAGGAGTGATTGTAGTGAGCATACATGTCTTATTCTGGATTTTAAAGGGAACGTTCCCCCCATTACAAATGCTTGCTGTGAGTTTCCTTAAATACTCTTTATGAAGTTAGGGAAATCTTTACTTGCAATTTTATCACAAGTTTTTCTGCATTGAGAATATCTTGTGGTTTTTCTCCTCTAATTTGTTAATAAGTGTAATGAATTCTAATTTATGTATTTTAAAATTCTTAATTCTCTCTTACATTTATTCCTAAGACAAACCCAAATTGACCTTGATGGCTTGTTAGAAACTACTGGATGGAGTTTGCTAATATTTTATTTAGGTTTTTGTATCTGGTTATGAATGAAATCACCTTTTTTCTTTATTGATCTTTATGAATCTTGTCTGATTTTGCTGTTCAGGTTACACTAGCTTTAGGTCTATTAGAGAGTAGTTCCTCTTTTTCTCTCCCCTGGGACAGTTTGGATTGGAATGTTTTGTTTCTTAAAGGTGTGCTGGCATTTATCTGTGAGATCATTTGGATCTAACTTTCTGTGTGTGGAAGGATTGTAAGTTGTTAATAATTTAGTAGTTATTTAAAAAATTAGTACTAATTAGCAGTTGAATAATAATAGTGTTTCAGGTTTTCCATTTCTTTTAGTTTTGGTAAGTGCTAGAAATTTGTTTTTTCAACAAAATTTTTAGGTTTTTGACATCAAATTCATGGTATTACCTTAATTCCTTTTTTAATGTATTTTATTTGTAGTTTATTATCCCTTTTCTACTTTGAATATTATTTGTGTGTGACTTTTTTCTTCATAATCTTGCCAAAAGTTTGTCTATTAATCTTGGCAAAGGATGGATTTTTGGCCTGATTCTCTCAGTTTCATTTTTGGTTTTTAGTTCATTGATTTCCCCCCGCTCTTTTATGATTCCCTTACTTTTCCTTCTGTGAGTTTTTTATTTTTCTAACTTGCATGATTAACTTATTTATTTTCAGCTATTCCTGTTTCCTTTTATAAGCATGTAAAGCTATACACTTCCTCAAAGTTCGTTTTTGCTTTATGTAACATGGTTTAGTTTATGGTATTTTCATTAACTTTGAAATTTAAGTTATTAAAATTTCTATTTTGATTTTTTCTCTGACTTATGTTTTTTGTTTTGTGTTTTAAAATTCCCAGATGTTTCTGTATTAATAGTTTTCCTTTTTGTCATTCATTTCTTAATTGTGTTGTTGGAGAATGTAGTGTGTATTTTAACTTTCTAAAAACATTTGTTTGCCCTTGCTTTGTGGCCTTGTGCATAGGGAATTATAATAACCATTCTATGTGTATCTTAATAGATCATGCTTGCAAATTGTATTGTTGAGACTATCTTTACTAATTTTCATTTGTTTGACCTGTTATAAGAGAAATGTGTTGCAGTCTTCCACTGTTACCTTCTAACAGACTTCCTGTAGCTCTTAGAGTTTTTCTTTTTTGTATTTTGAGACTGATTAGATACATGCAAGCTAAATGTTGTTTTGCTGGTGGGTTGAATCTTTCCTGTTATATTATGATTTTCTCCTGGCCTAATTTTATTTCTTGTCTTAGGGTCTGTTTTGTCTATCCCAGCTTTCTTTTGGTAGTAATTTTCCTAGAATAACATTTTCCTTTATTTTACTGTCACTTTTCTTATGTCTTTACATTTTAGATGCCTCTGTTGAAGACTATGTAGCTGGTTTTTATTTTAAGCCAGTCAGGTAATTTATGTTTTTTTAATTGGTATTTTTAGAAGTTAGTTCAAGTCTCTTGGTGGTCAACTCATTTGTTACCTAAAATTATTTTTATTTTATCTTTTTCTTCAGAGGTAATTTTGATGGGTATCTAGGTTGATACTTTATTTTCTACTTACATGGTGAATATATTATTTTACATGTGAAGTTTGTTACTGGTTTTATTTATGGTTATTTGAAGAAAATATTCTTTTTTTCTGGCTGCATTGGATTTTCTGTCTTTGGTGTTAATCTGCACTTTTGAGTCTAGATAGTGATTAATTTTTATTAATCCTGTTTCCTGATTCTGAATTTTATTTTTCATGAGGTCTAGAAGATTCTGAGCCATGTGTTCTTTAAAAATTGTCTCTCTGATTTCACCTATTTTCTCCACCCAGAAATTTAACTTCTTCCAGGAATTTAATATGTATAACACCATTTCCAGATCACTCACTCACTTTCCTCTTTCATATTTTTCATTTCCTTGTATCTTTACGAGGACTTACAGTGCTGGATAATTTTATCAGGCACATCCTCTTATTCATCAGTTTTCTCTTTAGCTATGCTTAATCTTCTCTTTGAGCCATCTGTTTTATTTTCTTTTACTTTTAACAATTATATTTCTAATTTCTAAAAGTATTTCTTTTTAGTTATACCCAGTCACTTTTTAAAATAATCTCCTGTTGCTTGCTTATTATTTTTTTAATCTATAGATGTTCTGTAGACTGTATCTGGCTATCCCAGTATCTCATAGCCTTGGGGAGGGTCTAAGTTTATTGCTTGTTTTTTGTTGTTATTTCCTTCCTCATGGTGGGTGTCATCTCCTGTGCCTAGTGATTTTCAGTTATGAGCTTTTCCTTCATTAATCTTTCCCTGTGGGAATCTTGAGAGTCTGAAAGGATTTGTATCAGCTTTGGCCAGGAGCTTCACGAGGGACCACTCTTTGGTTCCCTTACTTTTCTTCTGGCCCATGGCTCAGTGTCCTGACCCCACTACTGCCCTAGGCATTAAGACTTGTTCTTAATTGTCAAGTTTAATTTCTAGCTAGAATTTTGTTGATTTTTTTTTTTTGGGGGTGGGGGGAAGTGTGACTTAAAATGTTCCATATTTTTATGAGCTCAGCAATGTTTATAATTAAAAAATCTAGCATCTGCTTTGTTTTGCCATTAGGATCAAAAATCCTTTACAT
The DNA here is from genome assembly GCA_004024745.2 of Catagonus wagneri. NCBI lineage: Eukaryota > Metazoa > Chordata > Mammalia > Artiodactyla > Tayassuidae > Catagonus > Catagonus wagneri. Next base: position 6,132,952 of record PVHT020000170.1, read on the forward strand.
TAGTATTTAGTTTTTATCATATATTCATTTTAGTTTGCATTAGAAAAAAATTCTATCTATTCCACCTTATTTCTTGGTGATATCAAATTTTCTATTGAAACAAGTTTATGTCTAGGTTAAAAGTTGAGTTATTCTAAATGAAAACATTAAGTAGGTAATAGCACAGTTGGCAGGTGGATTTAGCAACATTTTCTGTTTTGAGGAATGTGAGTAAAAAATTTGGGAAACACTGAAGTAGGGAATCAAGATGAGTAGGGCACCATAGTGAACCCATAGTGAACCTACAGAGAGAAACTAATGACCAAACAGTGTGAAAACTGCTGTCAAGAAGATAATGAGCAGTGTGCTCTGGGCTTACAGAGAAGAGGTTCAAAAATAAGCTTGGTGGTAGTTGGAAGTTCAGGAAATGCCCCTTAGAATGGAGTATTGAGGATTGGTAGGCATTCTGAGTGCAGAATAAGGTTTGTTTAGGAATGACTAGCAGTTGAGTGCTTCTACATTGCATGACATGGAGTGATTAGAGAATTCAGGAACAGGATCACAAGGTCTCCTGTGCTGTACAGTGGGGAGTTTGCACTTCATTCTGAAGATGAAGAAAGCTGCTGAATTATTTTAAGCAGTAAAATGTTATTGTCAGGGTTTTAGAAGATGCTAGGATTGACGGTAAGTCACCAGTTAAGAGACTGCTTGTTAAAGTAGTTCAGAGGAGTTTAGATAAAGCTACAGGTAAGGCATGGGCATGAAGAGATGTGTGTATGTGTGTGTGTGTATGTGTATTTGGGGTTTCTTAAGAGGAGTCAAAACGACATTGGGTAGGGTTGTTGAAGGAGACTGAGGAATCCACTTGACCTCCAGATTTCTGGTTTGGGTAACCAGGTGGCATGTAGAACAGTTAACTGGTAACATACAGAAAGAGGAAAGAACTTGATTCCATTTATTCTTGAGAAGAAAAGATAAGTGTGTTTTTGAACTTAGTGAATCTGAGAGGCTTGTGGGACATCTTGGTTAAGATCCAGTAGCAGCTGACAGGGACGTTCTAGAAGTAATGAGATGCAACCCAGCCTGGAGAGAATTTGAGCGTTTTCAGCATTTGGACATTTTAGCCATTATTTGCTACAGCGAGTATGAGAAAATTGAAGGTGATACATAGATGAACACTCGAACCGTTTTTCAATAGTTAGGAGTTTAATATGTCTGAAGAACATAAGCTGTACTTCAAACCTATGATACCATGAATATTAATCACTTAGGCCAAGTGAGCCCAATACAAGAGGAATATTAAGTAAATAAAATACATGTGGTCTGTGGATATGGCAAAAATTGTGGTGAAGGTATGCAAATGATGGAAGTTCAGAAAGTGCTATTCTAAGCCGTGGGTGTGGTGGAGAGAGTAAGCATGAGAAGAAAAGAGAGTTGACATTTGGGTGGCGGGGAATGGAGAAGAAGAGCCCATGGAGACTGAGGAAGAGCAGCCAGAAGAATAGGAGGAGAACCAGGAGAAGATGGTCTTTGGAGTCCAAATGAAGAGTTCTGAGAAGGAGGAAGTGGTCCACAGCGTCAAGTAAGTTGTAAGCTGAAAAGTGCTCTTTGGACTTAGCAATGAAGGGAGACCATTTAGTTGGAAGCATCCAAGAAGTAGATTAAAAACAATACTCATCTAACATTAATGTTAATGATAGCTGATATTTATAGCATTTCTATGTGCCGTGTGCTGTTAAAAGCACTTTAAATGTGTTAACCCATTAATCAGGTGGGTAGTATTACTGACCTCATTTGATCATTGAGGAAACTGAAGCCTAGAGAGGTTAAGTAACTTGCCCAAGATCACACACGCAGGAAATGGGAGAGCCAGGATTCAAGCCCAGGCAGTCTGGTTCCAGAGTCCATGCTCTTAACCACTATGCCACATCGCCTCTCTGGTTAAAACAGAATAGAAAGTAAAAGTAATACCAGGGTCATGATCATGGTACAGTTGGTGCAGGGCGTGGTGTCGATGAGATACGCCAGGCTGCGAATGCTCAGCATGATGTCACAGTGGCTCAGTCTGCCAGGTATGAGCACATTAACTGTATTCTAACTGAAGCCATGATATTGATGTGTGGGCTGTGACAGACAGTTCTTGGCTCTTTCTGTATTTCTATACAAAGATCATTTGTAAGACAAATGAACTGAAAAGTGTATATATTCCCCAGAACAGCATATATCCCATATTATGTGCCATACTTTGGGTGCTAAAATGTCTTTTTATTTTTTCTAGTCATTGTTCATTTTTGGAGTTAAATTCTCTAAACTCTGGAAATATTGTTCATCCGTAATAGGTCAGGTTCAAGGCATCGTAGATCTCCAGTCTACTGTAAAAGTTCACTGGTGACTTTATTGAAACAGCCTCCTTAGAGTGATAGAAGTGGAAAGCCAATAGCAGAAAACTGAAAATGAATGAGAATGGAGACTTGAACGTGAGAAAAAGAAAAGCATCCTTGATGAGGTTGAAGAATGTCTGTGGTAGTGGGTAGGGAGACGGGAACTCTAATGGCTCTTGGGCTGTGGTCAGAGAGGAGCCAAGGAGAGTAAAAACTTAAAAGCTAGTTTAGACCTGGGCAGTGATCCAAGGTGTGGCCTTGTGAAAGGAGAGCCTCGGTGAGGTGGACAGTGAAGTTCATTTGAGGTGCCTACACTGCAAGGCTAGGGTCTTGAAGGAGTCGTTCACATGGACCTTGACGTGGCTGGGATGATGATAGAGTCTGGAGGAGAGAGGGGACTCTAAACCATTTACTAGTGTTCTTCAGCGTGGCAGCAACCGAGAGGTAACTAAGTGGCAACGACAAGGAAACGTAGATTGAGTGAAATGTGCTTGAGAGGAGAGATGATGGAATCAGAAGACCTAGGTTTGAAACCTCCCTAACTTGGTGACCTTGAGCAAATTACTTAAATTTGCTATGAATGTTTCCCTTGTGTATGGTGGAGGTGACTCTGATTGGACCTGCGAAGAATTGCTGTGAGGGTTAATGCGATGGTGCATATAAAACGCTTGGTACTACACGTTTGCTGGAAAGATTGTTCCTGTTCTTCACTTCTGATATTGTGAGATTGTCTTACGGCAAATTGGCCATAATAAGAAGGATTGATTAAAGAAACTGCTGTGTTTTTCAAGGACCGATGGTCTTGCTTAGGAAAAAAGAAACTTGGTTTATCCTGACAATAGTGGATAATGGTGGTGATATGAAAAGATACAAAAAATGGTGTTAATGATGGTGCTGGTGATGATAGGGAAAGAAAGCCATTGCTTGGGCAAGAGAAGTAATGCTGCATTTTTCTCAGTGATATTTAGGTTTTGTAGCTGTTCTCTGATAGCTATACATTTTTATTATTGAGCTTTCTTCAGGAAAAAGGCCTTGGTCTGAAACTCCAGCTCTAATTTCCCTTTCTCGCCATTGACGTAACTCTTTTCTAAAATGTGGTTGTTAGTGCGAGAGCTTTGCCCACTGCTGCAGTCTAGCAGTGCTGACGTTGTGTTGTAGTAGTTGTGAGAGCCCTGGAAGTGTCTGCTAGGAGGATGGAAAGTCTGGATGCGGCTCTGAGGAGTCAGGGGCTGACCGAACTCTTCCTGTACCTCTTCAGCTCTGCACCTTTGAGACAGAAACACACCCTGAGGCGTGGATAGGAGAATATGAACAGCTGAGAGGAAACTGTTTCTCAGTGGAGTCAGGATTTAGGTTGAGCATGTGGCTGAGTTTGTGTGTGATGAAATAGCCTGTTTCCCAGATGCAGTAAAAACAGACGGGGTGGAAGGGCAGCAGTGGAAAGATGTCTTTTGCACCCTCAGCAGACACTTGTTTGAGGGCTTAGCATGTGCTTGGCACAGAGATGAGTAAGATGCCCTTAGCTGTCTTCTATCTAAGGAAGACATGTAAACAGTTACATTCAGAAGAGAGATGGTGACTACTGAGAAGAAATAGATTAAACTGGTATATGAAGGGAGTCAAGGGGAAAGAATAGCAAATGCGAGGATGAGACTCTTCCAGAGCGCAGTGTTCTTAACAGAGCTATTTCCTTGGGGTGTGAGTTCCAGGTTTTTTTCTAATAAACCATAGAAGCTAGGAAAACTGCGTCTCATAGCATCTGAAATGCTTTAACCATTGATTAGGATTTGTATTGTGTCCTTAGGATGGTGTACTATGGATGATTTTGCTTTGGGAAATTTCACTGTAGCAGATTATGCCTTGTTAGAAGATTCCTCTTATGTGGATGATTGTGTCTTTGCTCCTGACTTTATGTCCAGTGATTACGTTCGTGTGACTCAACTTTACTGTGATGGGGTGGTAAGTAGATTTCTTAACTTTTTGTTTTTAACGTTGTGTCATCTTAAAAGGGTTTTTTTTTAAATTGAGATGTAATTCACATATAACGTTAGTTCAGATGTACAACATGATTCAGTGTATATACATATAGTGAAATCAACACAGTAAGTCAGGTTAACATTCATAATCACATATAGTTACACTTTTTTTTTTTTTCTTACAAGAACTCTTAAAGAGCTGATAAAGGTCTATGAGCTCCTTGGTTGAAGATGTATTCAAAGTGTATGAGTAAATGCATGGAAGTTTTTTAGTTTAGCACTGATAACTCTTACATTAAAAATTAAGAATTGCAGGGAGTTCCCATTGTGGTTCAGTGGAAATAAGTCCAACTTGTAGCCTTGAGGTTGCGGGTTTGATCTCTGACCTCGCTCAGTGGGTGATGGATGCAGTGTTGCTGTGAGCTGTGGTGTAGGTCGCAGACGCAGCTCCGGTTCTGCATTGCTGTGGCTGTGGCGTTGGCCGGCAGCTGTGGCTTCAATTCAGCTCCTAGCCTGGGAACCTCCATATGCCTCGGGTGCAGCCCTAAAAAGCAAAAAAAAAAAAAAAAAAAAAACAACCCAAAAAAACCCTATACTTTTTGCTTTTTATCAGATACAAATCAAAAGGATTTTTTTCTTTTTTTAGGGTAGGCAATATAAAGATTATACCCAGAGTGAGAGAAACTTAGGTGAGTACATTGGTATTTTAATTTTAATTTGTTGAAACAGCTATCAAGGGAGGTTCATGCATTCACTTCAGCAAAACAGACTTACGAATCTTGACTAGGTGCAGGGACAGCCCGCAGCAGTGCTGAGGCGTATAGCTACAACAGTTCTTCCCTCTGAAGCCCCGGAGGGCTTTCAAGCCCCACCGAAACACGGCAGAGCAGTGTCGTCCCCAGCCAGCTGTCCAGTCTTTAAAGCCGTCTGGAAACTTTGAAATGAGACTCGAGGAAAGCTAGTTATAGAAAAGATTGAAAACCAGAGTAAATGCTGCGTCAGGTGACTTCAGATCAAAGTTATGGTCTCTTTTAAGAAATCATAGACCTAGAAATAAGACTTTTTTCAAACTCTTTTAAAGAAACATTCAGTCAGTTACTTTCCATGGGGTGAATCTCCAGTGCACACAGTCAAACCTCACTCACCAGCTGTAAAGGCTTTACTACCAGATGAGGCTTCTTGCAAATCTTCTGTTCTGGCTCTTCAGTTTTTTGAAGGGCAGTCCCGAGCAGCCTGCAGGATAACAGCAGTAGACGGTGAATTTCTAGGGGGACTGGCTTCTATTTTCTCCCCTGTGTGAACTAAATAGGAACTCCTGACTGATGAAACAGCTCCATCTGAAAGACCAGTAAAGGAGCCCATGTGTATCTATTAAAATAATTTGTAAGCCTTTCCTAAGTACATGCTATGTACCAGGCACTGGGCAGATAATGATAGCAGAGAAAAACGAACCTCTTTGTACACCTTTCAGTATAGAGAGATAGAAGGGAAGTTCCAGAGGTGAACAGGTCTTGGAGTGTTTATGTTGAGAGGAGAGGGTAAGTCTGATAGAGCTTTTAAACTTAAAAGTCATTCTCACTATTTTTTTCCATTAGCAAATAAAAAAACCTTTCTTTGTTAAAATAGTTTTAGTTAATACTTAAATACACGTAACATTTGACAGATTAAAATAGTTCATCCATTCATTTCTTTTCGTATCCATTTTTGCCTTTACCCTTAATATTGTTGATTCATTCCACAGTGCACAAAATATTAATTTAAAACTTTTTTTTAATTAAGAATTTGACATCTGCACCATGTGGTGTAGTAAGCCTGTTTCTGTCCTGCAAGATTATTGTGATGCCATTAAAACCCACATCTTCTGGCCACTTCTGTTTCAACGTCAACACAGTTCCGTAATATCACGCTTGCACCCCTGTGTGGAGGCCAAGTAAGTTTCTGCAGATTACCTGTTTTGTATGATCAGTGGTGAGCGTGTTGCCCAGTCCTGAGGAATGCCGAGTTCAGTGGAAGGCTAAATCTCATTCTTGTGTACTCTTGAGCTTGCTTTTGCTGGACAGAGTGGAAAAGGTTAGTACCTGGGATTTGGATGTGAATGAGTAATCATGGTAATGTTATAATGAGTGAAACCCCGAAGAACATTAGATGGTAGATTTGAAGCTAAGAAAAAACTAATACACTTGTTTATAAATGCCAGCATTACAGTACAGAAGAAAGAAAAAGTTGTTGGATTTTGTCTACTTAACAGCCAATTATTATCTGGAAGAAACGGAGATCTTTTTTTTTTTTTCAGATAGTTTAAATTAGGTCTCACATATAGTTAAGTGTAAAATTCAGTGAATTTTTATATATGAGAACCTAATCTTAAAAAAATTTATCTTTAAGCAGTTCTCATGCTTCTGAGATAAGTTTGAAGAAATTACAACATCTTGAGTTAATGGAAGATATTGTAGATTTGGCAAAGAAAGTGGTGGTAAGTGATAGAATGTTTTTTCCCCTTTATTTCAAGAATGTAAATATATGGTGTCAGGCCCATGTTTCTGATTGATAGTCACTAACAGGTAATGATTTTAGTCTTGGTGAACCTGAGCTGGTTCTACTGCCATGAGTTTCCGCTGTGTATTTGAGGGAACAGGTAGATGCTTCTGACATGACGTGTTGAGGACCTCCTTGTCATTAAGGAATAGAAGCTGGGCAAGTTCCCGTCGTGGTGCAGCAGAAACAAACCCGACTAGAAACCATGAGGTTGTGGGTTTGATCCCTGGCCTCGATCAGTGGGTTAAGGGTCTGGCGTTGCCATGAGCTGTGATGTAGGTCGCAGACGTGGCTCGGATCCTGCGTTTCTGTGGCTGTGGTGTAGGCCAGCAGCTGTAGCTCCGATTTGACCCTTAGCCTGGGAACTTCCATATGCCAAGGGTGCAGCCCTAAAAAGACAAAAAACAAAAAAAGTCGGAATTTGTCACAAATCAAAGTGTGTCCTGGTTCACAGAAACCTTTGTCATAGGTT
>PVHT020000170.1:6141294-6166155 GCA_004024745.2 Catagonus wagneri
ATGTAGGTCGCAGACGTGGCTCGGATCCTGCGTTTCTGTGGCTGTGGTGTAGGCCAGCAGCTGTAGCTCCGATTTGACCCTTAGCCTGGGAACTTCCATATGCCAAGGGTGCAGCCCTAAAAAGACAAAAAACAAAAAAAGTCGGAATTTGTCACAAATCAAAGTGTGTCCTGGTTCACAGAAACCTTTGTCATAGGTTCTGAAAGTGATAGGTTCTGTCTTGTAACATAAAATCTTGCCACTGTCACCACCACCACAAATATTTTTTCTTTGGGGTGAACTTTATTATGTCAGATTTGGGGAGGTATCTTTGTATTCCACTGAGGGTTTTTTCCTTGAAGGCCATTTAATAATTTTTCTTATTTCAGTTGGTTATGGAGCCAAGCGTTTTTCTTAATAACTCTGCACACTTAAATTTAGAAAGGGCATTCTGATACTTACTTCCTGCAGATAATCCTTTGTAGTCACTTATATCAGCCAATGTAATTTTATAAAAAAATTTATGTGTAATGAACTTTAAAATTCATACATATAAGAGTTACACTAGGAGTTCCCTTTGTGGCATAGCGGAAATGAATCCTACTAGGAACCATGAGGTTGTGGGTTCGATCGCTGGCCTCAATCAGTGGGTCAGGGATCCGGGATTGCCGTGAGCTGTGGTGTAGGTCGCAGATGTGGCTCGGATACTGTGTTTCTGTGGCTGTGGTGTAGGCCAGCAGCTGTGGCTCCAATTGGACCTCTACCATGGGAACCTCCATATGCTGCAAGTGCGACCCTAAAAAGCCAAAAAAAAGAAAGAAAGAAAGAAAAGAAAGAAAGAGTTACACTAAATCATTTTATTATTAGAACCCTGCGTGAGACTCTTTTCAGCTGACTGTTTTAGGGTCTTAAGGGTAAATTGGGTGTAAAAGTGCTGTGGGAAGTGGGCTCCTATGTATGTACATGCGGTAGTATCCCTAAAATGTCTGTTTTTTTGTCTATTGGATAAAGAAATTATAATTGGGTGAATAAGGAAAAAAAATGCTTTGTTGGTTTTTCTCTTTTGCAGAATGATTCGTTCTTTATTGGAGGCTTGTTGAGAATTGGTTATAAAATAGAAAACGTAAGTACTAATAGGGGAATCCAGCACAGCCTCTGTGAACGAGTGGCACTCGTCTCACAGCTCATTGCTCCTCGCACCAGGTCCATAGATTCAACATTTTATATGTAGCATTTGTAGTACTGATTTCTGTGTTTTGCCTAAGCAGTCTCCTTGTTTTGGGGGTTAGCATCATTTTCATTTTTTTCGTATGTGTGTGGTGTAATTTTGAGCTTCTTTAACAAGTTGTTTTTTTGTCTTTTAGATTATTTACCTAGCATATGTTCTCCTAAATGAAATTATTAGGTCCCTAGAATAAACTTTCTTTTTTCTTTTGCTGCCCTGCTGCATATTGAGTTCTCAGGCCAGGGATCAGACCCTACACCACAGCTGTGGCAACGCTGGATCCTTTAACCCACTGTGTTGGACCAGGGATCGAACCTGTGTCCTGGCGCTACAGAGATGCCATGCATCCCATTGTGCCACAGCAGGAACTTTAAACATTTTTGATACAATTACTGGACCATCTCCAGATAAAATGATAAACCAGTTTTAATGTCACTGGTGACTTAAACATGTACGTGTTCCTCTTAAGCCCGACACCAGCATTGGCAACTCCCTGTTTAATTTCTGAAGTCATTTCAGACACTAAAAGTGTGAATAACATTTTTGTGAACACTTTATCCTTCATGAAGGTCATTCATTGCACTCAGTGCTGATTTGCCCAACCACGCCCTCCTCTGGTTGTCTGTATCCTTCTTCTTCTTTTTTTTCTTTTTTTTTGTCTTTTGTCTTTTGTCATTTTTTTTTTAGGGCTCACCCACAGCATGTGGAGGTTCTCAGGCCAGGGATCTAATTGGAGCTACAGCTGCCGGCCTGCGCCAGAGCCACAGCAACGCGGGATCCGGGCCGTGCCTGCAACCTACACCACAGCTCACGGCAACGCCGGATCCTTAACCCACTGAGCAAGGCCAGGGGTGGAACCCGCAACCTCATGGGTCCTAGTTGGATTCGTTAACCACTGAGCCACGACAGGAACTCCAAGTATCCTTATTCTTCTTTCTGCCGCAGATCTTTTAAAATACATAGTCCCGGAGTTCTCTTGTGGCGCAGCGGGTTAAAGATCCAGCCTTGTCACTGCAGTGGTTTAGGCGCTGCTGTGGTGCTAGTCCCTCCCTGGGGAGATTTCCACATGTTGCTGGTGCAGCCATAAAAAAAAATTACGTAGTCCCTTTTGTGAACCTTAATTTATACCTTTAATCTTGCGGTAAGGATGGAAGTCCTAGTTCAGATGATATCTAAGACCACTGGTCACCCTGTGTTACTGTACTCACCTGCTTCCCAGGGCAGCATCTGGCCAGGCTGTAGACCTCACCTTCCAGGTCTATAATCATTGTCACAGCATCCTGAGCTCTGAGGGTGGCCTGAGGTTGTCTGAATGTGTGACGTGTATGGGTTTGCAGAGTCTGTTCGCTTGAGTATTGGAGTCTAGCTATTTTTGATTGCATGCTAAACTAATGAAAATACGAGGTTGTACAAGTTTTGTATTAAGAATCTGAAATACTGTGTAAGATAAATTTATAATGCCATAGGTAAACTTATAATTAATACCCAAATCACATTCTTCAACCCTCTTTTTGAAACAGAAAATCTTGGCAATGGAAGAAGCTTTGAATTGGGTGAAATACACAGGGGATGTAACAATTCTACCTAAATTAGGAGCAGTGGACAACTCTTGGCCTATGTTAAGTATTTTCTTTACTGAATGTAAGTATAAATGCTTTAAATTGTTACTTAGCTCAAAAGAATGTATATATGTGAATAACTGGGTTACTTTGCTGTACAGCAGAAATTGATAGAACATTGTAAATCAAGTATAATAAAAACATTAAAAAATAAGTTGTTACTTAACTCGATTTTATAAAGGTGCTGTTTCGGAAAATAGAATGATTTCTTGTTTATCTTAGGATTTTTAAAAATGATTTCCACTTGTTGAGAAAAGCCTGAGTAAGAGACCTTTAACCTTGTAGTAAATTTTATTTTGTATTTCCTGTCTTGATTTCTGTGACATTAATACTTTTTAAACATCCTACCAAATGGATGCTCTAAATTACTATGTATAATATCTAAAGAAAGAGACCCCAGTGGGGCTCATGTATTTTCATTTATAAGAGAAATGATTAACTGAGCTAAGATTATAATTTTCGTTTCTCTAATGAATCTGTTCTTTTTACGTATGATGAAACTACGTAAGTTAATAGTTGACTGTTAGTACAGTTATAGGAGTCTTGGAACAGGAAGTGTTTATTTGGCTCTTTAGTTGATAATAACTGGTAATTTGCCCTTTCAACTTTTCCTAAGTGTTAGAAATTAAGCTGAAACACGAAGACAGATTTTTCTGTTTTTCTTTTTTAAACAGTGGGCTATGGATAGAGGTGGGTCTCTTTGTTGTTTTGGAAACCTTTAGTATAGGCTGGATTTTATGGTGGAAGTAAGGGACCAGTGTCATGTACTGGGCACCCATATGGGCTCATTTCTGACTCTCCCTTTATAATAGCCTTGCAAGGTAGTTGCTGTTTTTTAGAAATGAGCAAACAAAGCTTTGAGAGGTTAAGCGATATTTCTTTAGTAAGTGGTAGAATCTAGATAAGAAGTCAGGTCTCTCTGATCTCATAGTCTAGGTTTTTGTTCTGTGTTTTTATTTTGTCCCTTTAGTATTAGTTTACTTTATTTGGTCACCTTCCAAATTCTTCTTTTCTGCAATCTTAAATTTTAGATAACTAGTTTTGCCTTGGAAATGAAATGTGTTTGGCTAGAGGCGTAACTCTAGTTTTGTTCCAGTAAAATGATTACTTACCACTTAAAAATCTTTTTTATAAAACAGCCTAAAATCCAGAAAATGAGGTCTTGTAAACTTTTTTTTTTTTTTAAAGGGCTGCTGCACCCGCAGCATATGGAGCTTCCCAGTTTAGGGATCAAATCAGAGCTGTAGTTGCTGGCCTGCGTCAAGAGCCTCGCAATGCTAGAACCGAGCTGCATCTGCAACCTCTACCACAGCTGATGGCAGTGCTGGATCCTTAACCCACTGAGTGAGGCCAGGGATCGAACCTGTGTCCTCATGGATACTAGTCAGATTCATTTCCATCCAGCCAGGATGGGAACTCCAGGTCTGGTAAACTTTGCTCTTTTTTTTTTTTTTTTTCTTGATTTTTAGGGCTGCACCTGCAGCATATGGAGGTTCCCAGGCTAGGGGTCTAATCAGAGCTGCAGCTGCTGGCCTACACCACAGCCACAGCAGCGCCAAGATCCGAGCCGTGTCTGTGACTTATGTCACAGCTCACAGCAGCACCAGATCCTTAACCCACTGATCGAGGCCAGGAATCCAACCCACAACCTCATGGTTCCTAGTCGGATTCGTTTACGCTATGCCACGACCGGAACTCCAGATCTGGTAAACTTTTAACATAAATTTTTGTTATTACCTATTGCATCTTAATGAGTTGATTAAATTTTTAGGAGAAACAATGTTTCAAATAATGTCTCATTTCAACATTCATGAGAGTCAATATGTTAAGAGCTTTAAAATTCTTCATTTTTTTATAATAGATACATTTTAGGACATAGTTATCTAGGTTTTTCTTTGCAGAAATTTTAGTTGAACTTTGTGGCATGTACCCTGTAGATGGTCAGTAATGTTTCTTGAGTTGACTTGCAAGTCCTACACAGGATGTGTTAACAGAGCATTGTTATACAGTTAGAACTAGAGGTCCAATAAACAAGTGCTTTTTAGTGCTAGAAACAGAACAGATTAGATTCACAGCAAATGATGAATCTAATGTTTTCTGAAACATTTTGTCAGTTGTGTATTTAAAATATATTATTGATACATATAAAAGATTTTTAAAAAACATTATTTAGAAGGTTTAATAATGTAATGAACTTTACAGACTCACCTACCTAACCTAAGAATTAGAACATTAATAATACCAATTTGTTTTTTTAAACAAAATGTTCTCTCTCTCCTAAAAATAAAATTTAGACAAGTATCACATAACTAAAGTTGTAACAGAAAACTGCAATTTGCTTGAAGAATTTAAAACTCAAAATTGTGCGGAGTGTATAGAGGTGAGAATAAATATTTACTTGTAAGTACATTTTAAGATTTGCTTGTTAGAACTTTTATTAACACTCAGGAGGTCAATAAAATTGCTGTTTGAGAGTACACCAGAAACTACTATAAAATTTGGTAACTTTTTTTTTGCCTTTTTTGTCATTTTAGGGCACCCGCGGCATGTGGAGGTTCCCAGGCTAGGGGTCTAATCGGAGCTGTAGCCACCAGCTACACCACAGCCACAGCAACGCGGGATCCAGGCCGCTTCTGCGACCTACACCACATCTCATGCCAACGCCGGATCGTTAACCCACTGAGCAAGGCCAGGGATCAAACCCGCAACGTCAGGGTTCCTAGTCGGATTCATTAACCACTGAGCCACGACGGGAACTCCCTTGGTAACACGTTTGAGGGAAAATTTTAATACTTTCTTTAAATGTTTATTTCATTTTATTTTTTGCTTTTTAAGGCTGCACCCTTGGCATGTGGAAATTCCCAGGCTAAGAGTCTAATTGGAGCTATGGCTGTTGGCCTACACCACAGCCACAGCAATGCCAGATCTGAGCTGCTCCTGCAGCCTACACCACAGCGTGGCAGTGCCAGATCCTTAACCCATTTAGGTGGGACCAGGGATCGGACTCATATCCTCATGGATGCTCGTTGGGTTCATTACCACTGAGCCACAACAGGAACTCCAATTTTAATGTGTTTTGATTGGAATTTTTTTTTGTTTTTTTTTAGAGGAAAACATCTTGATCAGAGTTTTCTGATGTTACAGATTTTGAAAGTTTATTGAAAATGGATTTTTTTTTAATTGAAAAGTTTCTTATTGAGGGAATATGAATTTTTTTGGGAACAGCTTTATTGACGTGTAAGTCACATGCCATACAATTTCAGTCATAGTAAGCATGGTTTTAAGTAAGTTTCTTAAAAGGAATTAAGGAGAATATTTAATGTTTTATTTAATTTTCTAGCTAAAGCCATTGATCCAGTTTATTTTAATTTGTGTATTTTTAAAATTGAAATGTTTGAAAAGTTTCAGTTATTCTGTAGTGTCTTTGGTTTCATTCTTTGTGGGGTTTTTTTTTTGGTTTTGTTTCATTCTTGCTAACTTTTGTTACCTAATTTTTTGAGGGGCAATGAGTGTAGTCAACATTGCCTGTATGTTACTGATCTCTATATTGTTTTTTAAGCACTAAGGTTTCTTGCATAATATTACATTTTCTGAACTAAAATTAGAATTTTGCCTTGAATCTCTTTTTCCTGCATATGCAGGCTAAATAAGTTGTATTTAAAAGTAGGCCTGCCAAATACTGTACACAAGGGGATTAGTATTACTTATAATGTGATGGTTTTGTTTACTTCTTAATATTCTTTTAACAGAGTTAGCGTTGAGTTATCAGAGACAGATTTCTTTAAATGTTTATAGCAAAATACTGAGTATTGCATTCTCATTTTCTACGTAAATAATCCCCTAGGTTTTTTCTGATATCCAAGATGGAAACCCAGAACCTTTTTGCCTAGATATTGGGGTTCCTGATTATCTTTGCAGTTAATTGATGGGTCTTCTTTTGTCTTGATTTCTCAGCAAGGAGAACTAATGAAAATGAAAGGAAATGAAGAGTTTTCCAAAGAAAGATTTGATATAGCTATTATCTATTACACCAGAGCCATTGAATGTAGGTAAGAGCAAAATAGAACAATGAGACTTTTTTTTTTTTTTGGTGGCAATTCACGATAGAATGCTGGTCAGTAGAAAGAAATACACGATGAGGAAATTGGAGAATATTTTCAGTTTGTTAGACAGAATATATTTTCTCACCATAGGTACTAGAAGCGTGAGAAATGACCTGAATAAATGAACTTAAATCAAGCAGTATAACTCAAGCAAATCAGGAGAAATTGTGAATTTAGATCTATCCTGCTACAGTTTGTTGCCAAGCTTTCCAGTAGAGTCATCTATTTATTTTTTGTTGTTCTTGCTTTCCCTTCAACCGATTACTTCCAGATTATTCAGATTATTAACTGATCAGAAGGGTTCGTTACTGATACTTAAGATGTCATCCATTCAGGGATTTGTGCTTCTAGCAGGGAATAATAGTTGGAATTGTTGAGAGAATGAACATGTTCTCTCTACTTTGTCTTCTGTATGTTCAGCTGCCAGAATTTTGTAGCATTCCTGCAAGGGTGCCCCGAGATTGGCCTCTTGGCTTGGCCACCTGATACTGTAGCAGCCTTAGGAGGGTGCTCTGTAGACAGCTACTCTCTTTCCTGCTTTACCCATCTCCATAGGGGGTGTGCGACTCTGAGTGGCACCCCTCATCTGAAAAGCTGCTGCCCTGTTCTTAGGAAGAGGTAGAGGAAGGGGAGATAAATTCAGCCACACACAGTAAGGTAAAACTAAAAGGACAACACTGAAATGAAGCTATTTAAATTACTGTTGAAATTTACAGGTTTCTTTGAGTTCTTTGTCAACGTGGTATCGTCCTGACTTCTATAAGTATTATAAGTAATATAACTAGTTACTTGGGTTAGAGGTAAAGGAACCAGGACTTAGCCAGTTAGGACTCTAAATCCTATATTGTTTCTGCCCTGCCACACAGATAAACAATTTTTGAAAACTTTTTCATGCCTTACGATTTCTGTTACGTTTATTATGTATGTAATGTGCTTTACTGATGAAACATTATTTCTTTTAAAGACCTGAAAATCACCTTCTTTATGGTAACCGAGCTCTTTGTTTTCTTCGCACTGGACAGTTTAGGTAAGTTGGTTAGAGTGCCTAATCTCTGCACTATTATGCTAAATACCTAGTTTTGAGAAATATTTCTGTTTTGCAGTTAGGCAAGAAAAGTCCTTCAGTATTTCTTTAGTAGAAATAGTTAAATGGCTAAAAGAGAGCTCTGTAGGTGTTATATGTAATAACAACAGTGAGAGCTATTCTGAGTCGGTCACACATGCTCTGCATTATTTTAAGCACGTCACATAGTTTATTTAATTCTCACAACACATTTACTGTGTAGGTATTGTTAATCTCCACATTTGCATTTGGACAGACTCACACCATTTGTAATCGGTAATTGTGAATTTGGTTCTGCCATGCCCCCCTCTTTTTTTTGAGCTCTGATGCAGTGATGCCAAGATTTGAACACAGATCTTGTCTGATGATGTCAAAGTCTGTGCCTGTGACACCTATAGTTCCTTATTTATTTATTTTTGGCCACACCTGTGGCATATGAAAGTTTCCGGGCCAGGGATTGAGTTCAGGCCATAGCTGTGACCTGTGTTCCCACTGTGGCATCTCCAGGTTCTTAACCTGCTATGCCAGCCAGGGATCAAACCCATGCCGCGGCAGAGACCATGTCGGATCCCTAACACACTGTGCCACAGCGGGGATTCCCTCTATAACCTTCCTTTGCTCTATATAGTTCTGGAAGAATTTTTGCTCCTTTTGTTTCCTCTGTCTTGATATCAAAAAATTTAAGTGCCTGTTCTTTGTAAGAGATGTTTAATGTTTCAGCTATGGGCATGAATTAATTCTCAGTTCCTAATGTTTAATTGAACTTTCTTAGCTGAGATCGTTGACACTGCACCGTGATTTTACTGTTTCTCAGTTCAAGCGTTAATGTTGAGCAGTGTGTACTGTTACGTTTGGCCATGTTCTCCCTTATTGTGAGAAGAGTTTAGGGTTGTTTCAAGAAGACATCCACTCGTAGAAAAATATTGAAAACAAAACAAACTAAAAAACCAAGTTAGAGCCTCAGATCCGAAGAATAAAGCTGCATAGGCATAAGATCCTGCTTAGTTATGATTCATATTTGCATTTGACTTTCCTGTTGACCAAAATAAAAAGAGAATACCTGAAAAGTTACATAATTCTCACTGCCCATGAAGAAAGAGGACACCAGTTGCTCGGGTGAAACTGTTGTCCTGCTGTTTATTTCTGGAAGGAATTTCTTTTTGTCTTTTTGTCTCTTTAGGGCCTCAGCCGTGGCATATGGAGGTTCCCAGGCTAGGGGTCCAATCGGAGCTACAGCCACAGCAACGTGGGATTTGAGCCGCATTTGTGACCTACACCACAGCTCACTGTAGTGCTGGATCCTCAACCCACTAAGTGAGGCCAGGGATCGAACCTGCGTTTTCATGGATGCTAGCCGGGTTCGTTAACCACTGAGCCATGACGGAAACTCCCCGGAAGGAGTTTCTTACATTGCTTACAAATAATGTGGATTGAGCGGTGGCGGAGAGAAGAACCACAGCAACAGTCCTGTTCAAAGCAGGAAATTCCCTGAGAATGCAGTTTTGAGTTTCACAGATAATTTTTTCAGTGAAGTTTTCCCTTGAAAGAGGAAGCTGACAGCAGTTGTTTTTTAGCGAAAGCAGTTGTGTTGGGATGCGGGAGGGTGGGAGTGGGGAATGTAGTATATTCCAAGTATGTAGCTTTCAAAAGTAACATTTATGTTTTTCTTTTATCATAAACAGAACACTTTCTCATGGTAGAAAATTTGGAAAATACAAGAGTTTAAAAAGAAGAAAATAAAAATCACCACCTCGGAGAATACCGCTGTATTAACGTTATGCAGCTTTTAGATGGCTTAAGCCGTGGATAAACCGAGGCTTTCTAGTCTAGAGGAATGGATGGGCTTGACACAGTCTTCCGTCAATACCACTGTCCTCAACTGGTTCTGACAAGAGATGAGCCGCAAATGTCTTTAGGTTATTGCCTTTGGCTAGGTCCAGAATTGCACAGAACCTGTGCTGTTTGAAGGTGAATCTGTATGCATTCAAGGTGACTAGGTTGACAACTTGGCTAGCCTCTTGTGAAAATCGAGGCGCCTCTCTGAAACCTTGATTGAGTGGGAGGTCATCCCCTTTGCACAGGGGATCGCCGGGAGCCGAGGGGCAAACCAGGGGGTCACTGCCCTCTTTCCTGAGAGTTTAACGCTAGACGCTCAATCAGGATCCTGCTGAAACCCTGCTGTAAAGGAGGTGCATCAAAGTAGAAATACAGAAGCCAGGTAGCCTGGTGAGGTCAAGGTCAAGAGCAGGGTTGTGCATCCATCCTTGTACCTCCTTCCTCATGGTCTGGCTTTATGGTTCAACACCATTGAAGTTTTCTCTAGAGGCAGATCAGCAGCATTTCCTTCTTAGGCAATCACCAGTATGTACTGGATGCTTATTTAATGTCAGAAACTTTGTGCCACATTGGTTTGGCTGGTGTTTTCTGCCTTGTTCATTGTTTATATGACTTGCTCAGTAATGTAGGGAAAATCTTTTCTGAATCTGCAACACATGCAACTCCTGAGCAAGTGAGTAGATAAATGTGTTCAGAAAAGAACACACTGCTGGTGACTCAGTCGTGCCATTGACCCAGAAGAACCCATACCATTTAGCTGAGTTACCAAGATTAAGACGTTCGAAGCCCTCACAGCTGAGGGTCAGTAGATCTGTCACGGGGACTGGCCGACCCAAGCCGCAGGGGCAGCTGAGGGTGAAGTGTCACCCTCCCTGGCACTGTGTCAAGCACTTTGCCTGTATTGACTCATAAAATCCTCACAACCCTGTGAGGTAGGCGCTGCTGTGTGGATGAGGAATCTGAGGCCTGGGGAGGTCGAGCAGTGTCCGTGGACACTAGGTGGGTGTGATGAAGCCAGAATTTGAACCCAGGTAGCCTGGATCCAGAGAGTCTCAACTGTTTATCACCATGGAAAGGTGATGATGGGACCAAAGGGCAATGTGAAAGTTGAAAAAAATTAAACAGATCGTCTTAAATATTTAGTCAATAAACATGATTATCCTTACAGGACATGCAGATTAAAAACTGAGTCTTTCGTACCCATCAGATTGGCACAAAGTAAAAAAACTTCATAATGCCAAGTGTTTGAGAGGATGTGGAACAAAGGAAACTTTCATGTTCGGCTGGAGAAAGTGTAAATTGGTGCAATCACTTTGGAGAGCAATTTGGCAAGGTGAAGATTGTATGCTCTGCAGCCCACTTCTGGGCTACTCAAGAAGAGATGTGCAAGCCTTCATTATAGCGTTGTTTGTAAGAGTAAAGAAATGGAAACAACCTAAAGGTCCATCAGTAGGGGATGGATAAAATGAATTATGGTATATTCATACAATGGAATTCTGTGCAGCAGTTAAAATGAATGCAATTGAGTGAAAAAGCAAGTTGCAGAATGATTTGTACGGTATGATGCCATTTATATGCTGTTTTAAAATGTGCAGAATAATATGCATACCCATAATTAACACATAGTGTGTATTGACAATGTTTTTAAAGTGCATGGGCATGTTAAACACCAGGGGAGTGGCCATCTCTGGGGAGGGAGGGCGGGGAAAGGATTGGAGATGGGAAAAATGGTTCACGGCGGGTGTCAACTGTAACAACTGTGCAAAAAGATCTGAAGTAAATATGGCAAAATGTTAAGGTCTTGCTAAGCTGGTACATGGTTGTTGATTATGTTAATGTTATTCTCTGTACTTTTGTGTATACTTGAAATATTTGGTAAAAAGTTACACAAAGTGTAATTTAAAATGCACATAAGATGAACAAGTACTAAATATTAAGGATACAATAAGTGAAGAATAATCTTGAAAGGAGAGCAATATAAGTATTTTAAAGCCAATGGCTGGGAGCCTGAGGTGAAGTATGTGGGAAAAATGATTCGTTGAGAAATGGTCAAAGTGGTGGTGGAGGTTTTGATGCCAAACAGTCACACAGTTTGTCAGTCTGACCACCTTTGGGTGGATATGGGTCAGGCCAAGAGCCACTCAGAACTCTTATCCTTCGCCAGAGGTGTGCACCTCCAGATCTGTAGCTCTGCACTGGGAAATACGCCGAAGGGGGTGGTGGGATGGTGGGGTGGGTTTGGGTGAAATACGCTCCCTCCTGCCCCGGCTTTGCCCCCTGAAGCCTTCCAACAGAGGCATGTGCGCAGCATATCCCAGAACGCCTGGCTTGGAGGAGGCTGTGCTTTTTATTCTGGTCTTCTATGCATTCACTTTTAAATATCATTTGGGATAGAGGGCATTTTAGAGTGATCGTTTTAATTGAAGTAATTAGAAATTTTCAGAATAGAGGAGAATCTGGAAAAAGCAATCAGGCGTATCTGTAGCTTCTGTCGTTAAAATAGTTATACAAGGTATACAATTAGGCTTACTGTTTTAATTCATTCTTGGACTTGCATGTGGATGGAAATTTGAAGTCTTTGGTGGGTTGGGATAAACTGTGTAATGGGAAATGCAATTGGAAAAAAGGGTGAGCTTAGCCTTGGATATTTTTTAATTCATTTTGGAAAATTATGGAATTTTAAAGTTCGATATTCACTTTGATATTTTGGTATTTAACTGTGTAGTGATTATATGATACTCCCTTCTATTAGATCCCAACTTGTGGTTAACAGCATGTGGATACACTTTAAATGGGGTGTGTATGTGTGTGTGTCTGAATTTCGCTGAGGCTTGAGGTGTAATCAAGTCAATTGTATGTTTCTGTGAGAATTTAAAAAATCTTAGTGTGTGGGGGGACCTTTAAGTGTGTGTGTTGGTGTTATTCCTCACGCTGTTCTTTCGTGTCGTCTATTTTTGCTTAAAAGCTGCTGAATTTGCTTTTGAAGAAAACAGTTTTTTAATTCTTCAGGGTGCAACCCCTTTTTAAAAAGTAATAACAAATGCATATCCTAAAAAATTGAGTACAAAAGGAGAAACTGAAAACTCTTGCCTAGCTGAGACCCCCTGCCTCAATTCCTTCCTGCAGATGCTTGTGTATTTCCATAATATTTTATGCCTGTCTTAATACTTATTATGTTGAGCCAAATGAAGTTGCTGTTTTTATAAGTCAGAATAAGGCAGTTTTGTTTGGTTCATTGTCATGTATATGCCTTTTTTTAAGCATGGGTAAGAGTATATTGTACACACTGTTGTACATCTTGCTTTTAATATTTAAATCTTGGAGTTGTTGCCTATCAGTGTATAGACATCTGCCCCAATTCTTAATTCATGGCTGCAGAGTCTTTTACTCAGTGGAGTAGTTTGCTTTAGAACATAGATGATTTCCAGTTTAAAAAACCATATACAGCTCTGTAGTATCCTCTTACTTATGTTCTACACTCGGATGCATATACATATATATTACAGATACCAGGATAAATTCCTGATAAAAATTTATTTTACTTGGTTGAAAGAGCATATGGAATTTTAATTCTGGACATTAACTTTAGGCTTAAAATGTGTTTATTCAGTCAGTGGTTAACTGTCTGCATATTTGACGTAACTGCATATTTGACAGTAACAGATCTTAATGTCCGAATCCTGTTTTTGTTGCTTCACTGTTAGTTTTAGAAACTTGGAGTAGTATTGTTATTTCTCTGTGAGTTTGGTTAGGCCCTGAAAGTGATGAATTACATTAGGGGGAAGAAATAATACTTTTGCGGCTTAGAAGTTCGTACATACTTATTATATGTTGTGGTTTGAGAGAGTTCATTAATAGCATCATCATGTCCCGAGTCTAGAGTTCGTTAGGGATGAAGCAGCAGACAGGCAAGTGTTGATCCAGTCTTGCCTAAGTTGCTAATGCAGTTGTTGGAGAATAGGGCCTAAGTCTGACAGCACGTGACTTGATATTAGTTCACCCACATCACAGACAGAACTGGGCAGCAGGGCCCTTGTGAACTTTAAGCTTGGAGGAGGAGGGACTCTGGTGTTATGTTGATGTTTAAAGTCTCCCCACCCACTGCCAAAAAAGAAAAGGAGCTCCTGTTGCGGCTCAGCGGTAATGAATCGGGTTAGATGAGGATGTGATGTGGGTTTGGGTTCGATCCCTGGCCTCGCTCAGTGGGTTAGGGATTCCCGAGTTACCGTCAGCTGCAGTGTAGTTTGCAGACATGGCTCAGATCTGACATTGCTATGGCTTTGGTCTAGGCCGGCAGCTGCAGCTCCAGTTAAGCCCATAGCCTGGGAACTTCTGTATGCCGTAGGGGTGGCCCTAAAAATAGGTAGGTGGATAGATAAAGTCCCAAAGAATGAGTAAAAGAAGAGGCTAAGCCACCGCTGGAGAAGTTGTCATTATTCTCTTGGGGAAAAGTTAGGCTCGGAGAGAGGAGAGAGCTCAAGAGTGATTATTCTAGCCAAATCCACGTGGAAGCTAGCGGAGGGGGAAGTCAGTGTGCTTGCCTAAGGTATTTTAGGGCAAAATGTAGCAGATGGTGTATGAGGAAATAGATGGGGACGGGAACTGCAGAAATACACTTTCCTTTGTAAAGGAATAAAGTGGTGCTTCTAGGCTAGAACTCTGTTTCTTACCCTCTGTTCAGTACTCTCACACTGTGTCACAGTCTTCAGGAGTGAATAGCCATTTGCATCGTGGATTTCCCTGTTTTCATAGATGTATTGCTGCTGCTGAAGTCATTCCTGCTCTCCATAGTATTTAGACCTTGGGCCTTGGTGGTCAGGATGAGCAGTAACACCACGTAATTTACTATGTCCACCTTGCTTTAGTAGATTAATATGGTCAAATCACAGTAAATAGGAAAACGTTAGTATAAATAATATTAATACACATATATTAATGTTTTATAATACATGTGATTAAAATTATAGCAATATAGTACTATGCATTATAGATAATATTGTATATTATCAGACATACAGACATAGTTCCTGTATTCTAGACAATGGACCAGCAGCGTGGGAAGGAACATCGTGCATTCCCATTTCATTGTGTGTCATGCTGAAGCAAGCGCAGTGTGTTGCCTTAATGGAATTAATAGTGCGCCTGCATAGAGAGGAGGAGGGGAGAGGAGTGGTCGGGGGCTAGATCAGGGAGGCTCTCGTAGGCTGTGCCAAGGCTATCAGCCTTTAAGAGCTTCAAGAGGAGAGTAAAGGACTTTGTTTTATGTATTTTATGGCCGCATGCACGGCAAGTGGAAAGTCCTAGGCCAGGGATTGAATCTGAGCCACAGCTGTGACTTACAACAATGCTGGGTCCTTTAACCCTCCGTGCCAGGCCGGGGCTTGAACCCACACCTATGCAGCAACCTGAGCCACTGCAGTTGGATTCTTAACCCACTGCACCACGGCAGGGGAGATAGCATGATTCTTATCTTTAACGAGCAGCCTAGTTGCAGCGAGGAGAGTGGGTTTGGGGGGGGGTTTAGCGTGAATTGGGTTAGCAGCTTGTTGTAGTACAGCCAGATGCAATGGTGGCTTGGAGCAGGGTAGCGGCTGTAGAAATGGAGAAGTAGAAGGATCTGGGATATTTGGAGGCAAAATTGACAGAACTTGCTTGTAGGTTGGTGTTGGGAAGCAGGGAGAAGGCTGTGTTTGGAACTACTGTGAGGCTTTTGCCTTCGTCTTCATGGATTATTGGCCCAGTGGTGACACTGGGATCACTGGAGGAGATGGAGTAGAACTTGACTTGACCCTTGGACATACTGAGTTGAAGTGCTCTTGAAGGGACCAAAGTGGAGTATCACGTAGGCAGTGAGTGATGTGGGTTTGGACTCCAGGGGCAGGTTTGGGCAGGAGACAGCTGTCTAGGGTAGTTAACCCAGGTAATTTGAAGTTGTGAATGTGGATGAAATTGCTTGGGAAGTGATTCTCAGCTCTTACTGCACACTGCAATCCCCTGAGCTCTGAAGAAGTTCCTGCCACTTCCCCCAGAAATTCTGATTTAATTAAGTGGGCTTTCAGGAGCTCCCTAGATAGTACTCATGTGCAGCCAAGGTTGGGCCTCACTGGTCTAGAGAGAGTGTGGGCTGAGATTAGAAGAGGCTCTAGGACTGAGCTTTGAGGGACCAAATAGTGGCCAATTAGAGAGGGTTGGACTTGCACGGGAGATTACTGAGAGGTGGCCAAGGGCTGGAGGAAAGCTAAGTGTGGGATCGTGAAAGCATGAAAGAGTGGCCAGCGGTCAGTGTTTGTTGCTGAGAAGCCAGTTGGAATTTGGACTTGGTTACGTGGACATCTTTTAGTTGCCAGAGGGAGAGCTGTGGTGGGAAGCTTGGCGCAGATGCCAGCTTGGAGTGGGTTGAGAAATGAGGGTGAGGAAATGGAGATAGCATAGGTGGCCGTTGAAGATATTCCGGGGGAGAGGCAATGAGGAGCAGAAGAGGGTTGCCGTCGTATTCAGATGTTTTTGGCTGCAGAATACCTCTCTCATTCAGCTGGTTTACATGATGAAGAAAACTTGTTCAGGAGTTCCAGAGGGAGGTCGTTCTAGGGTTGTGTATTTAGTGGTTTAACAGTGTCATCAAAGACCTAGGTTTTCTTTCTTTCTTTTTTTTCTATTCCCAGCCCCACTTTGTGACCTGGATCTCAGGCTGCCCTCTCAGATGGCAGAATGGTTACTGGATATTACCATCTCCAGCAGAAGGATCTTAAATAAAAATCTTAAAAAAAAAAAAAGTCTTAATACGTGCACTGAGGAGTGTGCAGTTTATAAGTGGATAGGCTGAGTTTTCAGCAACCAAACAACCATAACCAGTGCCCAGGTTACAGCCCCAGCGCCCCTGAAGCCCCCCTTGTTCCTCCTTCCAGTCACTACCCATCTTCTCCCCCAGAATAACGGCTGTCCTGACTCACGGCACCATAGGTCAGTTCTGCCTGTTTGTGCACTATAAGCAGAATCATATGCTATGTGCTCTTTTATGTATGGTTTTCAGCATTGTGTTTGAGATCCATATTGTTGCATGTAGTTGTGAAGTGTTCATCTGTTGCATGAATATACCACATTTTATCCATTCTATTGTTGATGGGCATTTGGTAGTTTCCAGAACTTTTACAGGTGGTGTCACTGTGAACATGCGTCTCCGTTTCTGTTAAGTATACAATCAAGCAGTGGAGTTGCTGGGACAGGAGGGTGTGCTTCTATTCAGCGATAGCACGTTATTTCCAGCGTGGTTGTATCATTTTACACTCCTTTCAGCACCACATGAGAGTTTCAGTTCCACGTCCTCACCAACACTTATTATTTTGTGTCATTTCATTTAGACGTTCTGGTGGGTCTGCAGTATACAATGCTGTGATTTTTAATTTGCATTTCCTTAAGTTGAGTAAGGAGATTTAAGTTGAACATTTTTCATATGCTTATTCACCGTTCAGAGACTCCCTTTTGTGAACTGCCTGTTTGAATCTTTTGCTTTTTTTTTTTTTTTTTTGAGTTGAATGTCTTAATCATTTGTAGGAGTTTTTTTGGTTTGTTTTTAAATTTGGATATGAGTCATTGGTCAAGTATATGTATTAGAAATATCTTCTCACACTCTTTGGCTTGCCTTTTCACATAAATGTTTTCTTTTCACAGACGGAAGTTAGTATTTTAAGTGGTACAGTTCATCGGTTTTTTTCCTTGATGAGCACTTTTTGTGTTCTGATTATAATCTTTTCCTACTCTACAAAATGTTCTTCGTTTCTTCTCAAAGTTTGACGGTTTAACTTTGATATTTACGTCTATTATTCATCTGGAGATGGTTTTGTACTCAGTATGAGGTAGGGTTCAAGGTTCATATGAATGTTAAATTGACCCAGCCTCATTTCTTTTTTTCTTGGGCCCAGGACCGTCTTCAGCGCCAGGGCCTGCCTTGGTGGAGCTGCAATCCCAGGGCAGGAGGGAGGGGCTCCCACCGCCCCGGCCCTGCCTCTGAGAGACAAGCCAGAATACGGCCCCTGCTCCCACCCCCCCACCCCTGTGCTCCTTGGAGAGCCTGCGAATGGGGATCAGTCCACCTCCTACCGCCTCCCAGTCCTGCTCCTGCTGAGGTCACCCCTTTCCTGGCCTTACCTGCCGCTCAGCGTGCTTCCCAGAACACAGTACTCTGAGCTCCCACCACAGGGAACCCACCTCCTCAAGCACTCCCTCTGCCCTGAGGCATCCAAGCCCAGCTCTGTTGAGACAGCCACTTATTTCTTCACCCTTGGAGACCATCAGGCCTCAGCTCTTACCTCCAACCCTCACAGGACCTCAGGTCCCCACCCCAGGGCCCGTCCCATCCCTGCCCTCTGCTCTCTCTACCCCTGTGGCCTGTGCTCACTCCCCCCGCCCCTCCACCCCAGACCCTGTGCTGTCACTGTCACCCCCTGCTTGGGAGGCTTTCCCCTGGGGTCACGAGGTTCCCTCTCTTTATTCGAGTTTCAGCACAAGTGTCACCTTCTAGAAGCCTACCCTGATCCTCCTCTCTGATAATTCATTCTGTCTCAGTAGCCCTTGTATGGCTTGGAAATCACTTAGTTATTTGTTCCCTGTTGGTCTGTCTCCCCACTAGAATGTCAGCCCCAAGAGGCCCGGGCTGTGTCTGGCTTGTGCACAGGGTGTCTGTGGCACAGCACCTGGCATGTAGAAGATGCCTGAGAAGTGGGTGGATGTAGGAGGAGGCCTTCGTGGCTTCTCCACTTGCTTGCAGACCCCCAGCCCCTTTGTGCTGCTGGCTTTGCTCTGCCTGTGGTGTATGTGTGTGGAGGACACATTCATTCACTCATCTTTCAGCATATAACTGGCAAGCATGTCTATGCAGCAGGCTCTGCACTACCTGCAGAGGTGTGGAAGAGACCCTCAGCCAGCCAGCCCTGGTTTCTAAGAGTGTGTGTTCTCCATGCACTGCATTGCCACCTCTGTTAACACAGATCAGTGATTAAATGTAAGGATCTGTTTCTGATTTCTGTATGCTATTCTGTTGGTCAAGTTGTCTATCTTTAGGTATCTTTTTATTTTTGTTTAAAATGTAGGTAGCCTCTTACTGAGTTTTTGTTTTTTGTAATCTGTGTAATTTTTTTTTTTTTTGGTAATCTCTTTACGAGTGAGAAGTCCCATCAGGGTCTTCATGACTAGCTCTAAACCAGTCAGTGGGAAGGAGAATTGGATTGCCATGATTGGCTAAAACTAATTAGGAATTATCTCTAAATCTTTTTCTTCCTTTTTCTCTTCTTTTTTCTCTTTTTTTTGGCCATGCCTATGGCATGTGGAAGGTGGAAGTTCCCAGGCCGGGGATTAAATCCACACCACAGGAGCCACCCGACCTGCTGCAGCGACAGTGCCAGGTCCTTAACTGGCTGTGCCCCAAAGGAACTCCGTATCTCTAAATCTTCCAGTAGTGAGATAGACCCTCACAGCACGTCTGGTAGCCAGCTAGAGGAGGGGGCTCGCTATGGGGCAGATCAGCAACAGTGTTTGCTTAGGGTTTAAGGTATTTTTTTAAATCTGTGTTTTTAGAGATGAGAGATCTGAGCATATTAAAAGTTGATAGGGAATTGCATACCAGTGAATTACTTAGTGCCACTTTACATTTGAAACGGTTCTGGTGGTAAATGTATGTTATATATATTTTTACCACCATAAAAAAAAAGTTGATGGTGTAGATTTTTGAGAGGGAATGGCTAGTTTTGCAGGTGAGAGCTAGTTGATATTGTAAGGATGGGTAAGTTATATTGCACAGGTGGAGAGACCGGCCACATAAGGTAGACAGTTATTATGAAGGAGAAAAGGGTAGGTACTGATGTGGGTTTGTCCTTACGTTTAGTAGGAGGAAACTGAGAGTTCTCTTTGATGTCTCCGGTTTACTCCCTGAAATAGGAGCAGAGGTCATCTGCTGAGGGAAAGAGGAGTTGGAAGTTTGAGGAAAGGACACAAGACTTGATATAATCATTTTACAGAGGTAGAGGATCTTTGGTCTAGGATGGTTGATGACTGTTGAAGGCCCTTTGGCTTGTTGGACTCCTGCCTAGTAGCGCTGCCTGTGTGCCCTGCTGTGTGTGATTTTTCTCCAGCAGTACTTGGCTCCCCAGATGTAGTTAAGGGCAAAGCAGAAAGTAGGGTTGACCCAGCCTTGGGTTTGCCGTGGAGCAGGATGTAAACATGGGGACTGAGAAGTGCAAGGGGTCCTTCGTATGCATGTGCGTATGAAATGATGAACCAGTGACTCTTAGGCTAGATCAGTAAGTTAAAAAAAGATGAAAAGAGAAGGTGGGTAAGTCTGAGTTGGGCACCCTGAGGAGGAGTTGAAGCAAGAGAAGAACTGGGTTACGGGGAGAGAGCAGGACACCTGAATTAGTGATTTTAGGGTTTGAGCAGTTTTGAAGTGGTGATAAAGTTCCCGGGGAGGGCAGGGGCTGGGCTGGGGTGGGGTGGGGTGGGGTGGGGTGGAGGAGCAGCAGGTCACTGAATATAAGGAAGCCAGGAGACAAAAGGCTAGTGTTAGACCGTAGTGCTTGACACCTTACAAAGTACCGTGTTGTAGCATAGTACAGAAGAGAATTATTGCCACTTTACAGATGAGAACCTGGGCCCAGAGAAGTTAACTTCCTGACAGCCCCAGTGAGAGTTAGTGATTGAGTCGCACTTAATCCCTGTCTCATCTCCCAACTTTCATGCTCTGTCTGCTATAACTTAGTCAGTGTGTTGTATCCAAGATCTGGGAGTTGTATTTTTGGAGATCAGAAATCTTGCTAATGTGCAAAAATAGTAACCCCATCTGGCACCAAACCATACAAATAGTAACAAAAAGGTAGACGTAAGTAAGATGTAGCTAGTTGTGTGCGAGGAATACTCCAGAGATATTAAGTAATTATTCCTGGGTAGTTGTGATTGTGACTCTGGGTGACTTTTTCGCTTTGTTTTACTTTTCTGTATTTTCCAAATTTCCTATAATGGATATATATTACATAGGTTAAAAAAACTAGGTTATATATGGAAAATTAAAGTACAAGTAGATATGCAATATCTAATGCTTTTATTTTTTAAAAGCTTGAATGTTTTATTTTATTTTTAGAAATGCACTTGGTGATGGAAAGAGAGCCATTATTCTGAAGAACAATTGGACAAAGGTAGGTTTCTTTTATGTTTTACATTGGGCGAATAGCGCCATACAACGTTGTGAAGATCTGTTTACAGAAAGTCAGTCTGTGTGTCAGAATGCTGGATAAAACGATGCAGAGCTCAGGATGTGGCCAGGGAGTGGTCAGCTCTGTAGTAAGGGGGCGTGGGAGTTGCCTCGCAGCGCAGGGGGTTAAGTATTCGCTTTGTTCCCGCAGCAGGCTGGGTTTGATCCCTGGTCTGGGAACGTCCGCACGTTGTGCGTATGGCCAAAAAAAGAAAAGAAAGGCGCGGCACAGTGGTGAGGGGCCCCGCGGTCTGAGGAGGACGAGTAGCCCAGAGGAATACTCAGGACCTGCGGTGGTTGGGGTGTTAACATCCGCACGTTCTGGATGGATGAAAGACCTGGCCGTGGAAAACAAAACTTGAAACGTAGAAGGAACTCTAGGAGGCTGTAACTTTCAGATGGGAAAGGGTTTCTTAAATAACATACAGTGCATAGATCAGAGAAGAGAAAAACTGATAAATCTGACTACGTCAAAGTTAAAAATTTCTGTATGTCAGGACCCCATGAATGAAGTCATAACCTGGGAGGAGGTAATTCGTCATAGATACAGCACATACGACTGGGTAGGATTTGTACTCAGAATCGGCAAAGAGGTAAAATAAGTAGGAAACCCAGTAGAAAATGGGCAATAGAAATAAACTATTTCCTATTAATTAAAATTGTGAAGAAAGAAAAGTCAAGAGCCCCATGGAGAGCCTCTCAACAGACCCACATGTCCACAAGTACGCCCACGGGTGGAAGAAACAACTAGGTGGTGTTGGGGCCCATCAGATGGTCAGAAGTTGAGAGACCGATAGTCCGAGTGTTGGCGGTGTGCTCAGGGACAGGAACCCTGAGTAAGCCAGTGGGTGTGAATTGGTTACGCCCGCCTTGGAGAGCACTGCGACGCTGGGTCAGGGCCGATTCCAGGGTGTGCGCTCCGCAGGCAGTCCTGTATGTGGGCGCGTGGCAAGATGTGCGAGACCGGCCGCTGCAGCATCGCGGTAATGGCGTAGAACTGCGGACACTGCGTATCCGTTAATAAAGCGGTGGTATTTCAAGTAATCTGAGTTGTTACTGTGATCTGCCTGTCTGATCCGCAGTCTTAAACGCTGACCTCACTCCTCCTGCTCTCTCCCTGTCCCCTCACTGGCCTCCTCATTGTCCTCAGACGTGCTGGGCTCATCCCTCTGCCTGATGTGACTGCCTCTCCCCAGGGCACGGGCTCGCTCCCTTATTTACTTCCATTCTTCAATGCAGGTTCTCTTCTCAGTGAAACCGTCCCTGACCACTTTACTAAAATGCCAAACCTGCCCCTTCTAGACATTTGCTGTCCTTCTCCTCTTTACTTTTTTACCTCTCGATGTTTATTATTATTGAATAGGTAATATATATAATTTGAGCCCTGGTTTTTTCTTTTGTTTTTTTGTTTTTTGTCTTTTTGCCTTTTCTAGGGCCGCACCCGCGGCATATGGAGGTTCCCAGGCTAGGGGTCTAACAGGAGCTGCAGCCTCCGGCCTTCGCCACATCCACAGCAACGCGGGATCCAAGCCGCGTCTGCAACCTACACCACAGCTCACGGCAGCGCCGGATCCTTAACCCACTGAGCAAGGCCAGGGATCGAACCCGCAACCTCATGGTTCCTAGTTGGATTTGTTAACCACTGAGCCACGTTGGGAACTCCAAGCTGTGTTTTTTTTGTGTGTCTTCCAGTACAGTGTGAGCTCTCCGAGGACAGTTTGTCTGTTTGTTTGGTTCACTTCTGATTCTGGCCTGCCTGATCTGCCTGGCACGTACAAGGACTCATAGTAAATATTTATTGATGTAATGACAATTAAATGAATGAGTTAAATTAGTTAACTGTCTTACTAACATTTATCGATTTTGAAAACTATTTATATATTTGAATAGAATCCTAGAATTTTAGGGCCCTCAAATAGTGACTCAGTTGCCCTAGAAGAATCTGGGGATTATAAAATTCTCTGCATGGACTTCTGCATCCAAATTTTGGGGTCTTTTTTAATTTTTTGCTTCTTAAGGCCACACCTATGGCATACGGAAGTTCCCAGGCAAGAGGTTAAATTGGAGCTACAGCTGCTGGCTTGTGCCGCAGCCACAGCAACACCAAATCCAAGCTGCATCGGCAACCTACACTGCAGCTCATGGCAATGTCCGATCCTTAACCTACTGAACGAGGCCAGGGATTGAACCCGCATCCTCGTGGATATTAGTCGGGTTGTTTCTGCTGAACCACAACAGGAATTCCTGGGGTCACTT
This sequence comes from Catagonus wagneri, assembly GCA_004024745.2. Classification (NCBI taxonomy): domain Eukaryota; kingdom Metazoa; phylum Chordata; class Mammalia; order Artiodactyla; family Tayassuidae; genus Catagonus; species Catagonus wagneri. Next base: position 6,164,612 of record PVHT020000170.1, read on the forward strand.
TTTAAATGCATTCTTTCATAGATGAAAAAAATTGGGGAGTCCCCGTCGTGGCTTGGTGGTTAACGAATCCAACTAGGAACCATGGGGTTGTGGGTTCGATCCCTGGCCTCGCTCAGTGGGTTAAGGATACGGTGTTGCTGTGGCTGTGGCGTCGACTGGCAGCTACAGCTCCAATTAGACCCCTAGCCTGGAACTTCCATATGCCACGGGTGCGGCCCTAGACAAAAAAAAAAAAAAAAAAAAAAAGAGTCCCAGGAAGATAAAGTACTTTTGCAAGGTGTCATTGCAAGTAAAAGACAAAATAGAATTGAGACTCCAGCATTGGAAATGCTTCTGTTTGAAGGCGATCAGGTTGTTTCCTTTTTTGTTAACGAGTTGCCATTGAACTTGAAATAAAATCTTTGGTGTTCACTGAACCTGGTACTTGGCAAGTGCTCTATAAATTCACTTACAAGATGAGTGGATGATAGAGTTCTGAACACTGAAACCTACACCATGACATTGGTTTTCCAGAGATGCTAATTCAGTATATTATCAATCAAGAAAAAGAATACCAAAACTTTTTAAATTACTTTGAGGATTTTATGTGGAATGTTTATTCTTGGCTTAATTTACCAAACATAAAATATTTGCCCTTTTTTTTCTTTAAAGACTCTTTTAAGAGTTGTTTAGGTTCACAGAAAGATTAGGCAGGTCCAGAGATTTCCAGTAAACTCCCTACCCCACACATGCCCAGTCTCCCCCATTGTCAGCATCCCCCAACAGAGTGAACCATTTGTAAAAAAACTGACGAACCTGTGTGGACACCGCATAATCACCCCTAAGTGTCGTATGTTCTGTGGGTTTGGACAAATGTACAGTGACATTTATTCCACCATTATGGTTCATCCAGAGGATTTTCTCTGCCCTGAAATCCTCTAATCTGCTTTTCCGTCCTTCCCCCGTAACCCCCAGACTCCTGATAACCGCTGATCTTTTTACTGTCTGCGTAAGTTTTACCTTTTCCAGAACGTCATGTAGTTGGTATCATAAAATATAGGGTTCTCAGATTGGCTTCTTTCACCTCATAATAGGCATTTAAATTTCTTCCATGTCTTCTCATGGCTTGATAAGCTATTTCTTTTTAACACTGAGTAATGTTACATTGTCTGGATATACCACGCTTTATTTATTCATTCATCAATTGAAGGGCATCTTGATTGTTTCCAGTGCTTGGCAATTAGGAATAAAGCTGCCAAAAAAAAAAAAAAAAAATCTGTGCAAGTTTTTTTTTTCTCTTAATGGATTTTATTTCAATTATAGGTGTGCATAAATCATCACAAGTCAATTTTACAGATTTTGTATCCCAAACCCCCAGTGCATCCCCCCACCCCCCCAGATTGTCTTATTTGAAAAACCAAGGTTTTCCAAAGTCTGTGAGTCATTGTCTGTTCTCTAAGAAGGTTCATTGTGTCTTTTTAGTTTCCACATGTAAGCGGTATCATTGGGTGTTGCTGTCTAATTGTCTGACTGGTTTCACTTTGCATGATAATTTCTAAGTCCAT
>PVHT020000170.1:6167155-6215966 GCA_004024745.2 Catagonus wagneri
TCCCATTTGTTTATTTCTCTCTTTATTGTCCTTACTCTGACACATGGATCTGAGAAGATGTTGCTATCATTTATGTCAGAGAGTGTTCGGCCTATGTTTTCCTCTAAGAGTTTTATAGTATCAGGTCTTATATCCAGATCTTTAATCCATTTTGAGTTTATTTTTGTGCATGGTGTTAGGAAGTGTTCTAGTTTCATTGCTTTACATGTAGCTGTCCAGTTTTCCCAGCACCACTTATTGAAGAGGCTGTCTTTTGTCCAATGTGTATTCTTGCCTCCTTTATCATAGATTAGTTGACTATAGATGCGTGGATTTAATTCTGGGCTTTCTATCCTGTTCCACTGATCTATATTTCTGTCTTTGTGCCAGTACCATACGTTTTTGATGACTGTAGCTTTGTAGTAGAGTCTGAAGTCAGGGAGGCTGATTCCTCCAGCTCCGTTTTTCTTTTTCAGGATGTCTTTTGCTATTCTGGGTTTTTTGTGTTTCCAGACAAACTTTAAACTATTTTGTTCTAGTTCTTTGAAAAATGTCATTGGTAATTCGATAGGGATTGCATTGAATGTGTAGATTGCCTTGGGTAGTATAGTCATTTTGATAATATTGATTCTTCCAATCCAAGAGCATGGTATGTCTTTCCACTTGTTTAAGTCATCCTTGATTTCTTTCGTCAGCACCTTATAATTTTCAGAGTACAAGTCTTTTGTCTCTTTAGGCAGGTTTATTCCTAAGTATTTGATTCTTTTTGATGCGATGGTAAATGGGATTGCTTCTCTAATTTCTCTTTCTGATCTTTCATTGTTGGTATAGAGAAATGCAGTTGATTTCTGTGTATTAATTTTGTATCCTGCGACTTTGCCAAATTCATTGATGAGCTCTAATAGTTTTCTGGTAGAGTCTTTAGGATTCTCTAGGTATAGTATCATGTCATCTGCAAAAAGTGATAGTTTTACTTCTTCTTTCCCAATTAGGATTCCTTTTATTTCTTTTTCTTCTCTGATTGCTGTAGCTGGGACTTCCAGAACTATGTTGAATAGTAGTGGCGAGAGTGGATCTGTGCAAGTTTTTGTGTGGACATATGTTTTCAGCTCCTTTGGGTAAATACCAAGGAGTGCAATTGCTTGATCATATGATAAGAATGTGTTTAGTTTTTTAAGAAATGCCAGGCTTTCTTCCTAAGTGACTGTTCTATCGTGCACCTCCACCAGCAGTGAGTGAGAGTTCCTGTGGCTCCATATCCTCCCAGCACTTGACATAAACAGTGTCCTGAATTTTGGCTGTTCCAACGAATGTGTAGTAATATCTTGTCATTTTAATTTGCTTTTCCCTAATGACATGTGCAGCATCTTTTCATATGCTTGTTTGCCATTTTATATCTTCTTTGATGAGGTGTTTGTTCAGGTCTTTGGCCTTTTTTTTTTTTAACATCCGGATTTTTTTTTTTTTTTTTTTTTACTTTTTGGTGGGAGTGGGGTAGGTGTGGAAGGGGTAGGGACTGATGGAAGCAGCCTGGAAGGAAAGACAGCTCTGTCCGCCCCTACAGCTTCCCTGGGCCAGCCAGGTTCAAAGCCCCTCAGTCACATCTCGCTGTGTCGCTGTAAATGCGTGTTGTGGCTACAGACAGAGAGTGGTTTTGGCCTCTGCCAGGAGAGGATGGGAATCAAGAGTAGGAGCTAAAGGGTGACTAAGAACTTGACACTGTTCTCCAGTACTTGGTACAGAATAGAGAAGCCAGGCCCCGTCTAGAGGGGCGGGGCGGGTTTCCTGACAAGCCAGGGCAGGCCAGGGACGGTTACAGGAGAGGCTGCCCTCAGCTCTGAATGAGCAGCTGGTCCGAGCGTGGGAGAGCTTGGTGGGAGGGAAATCCAAGGAGGGAACGGATCCAGGGTCAGATTTCTTTTCATTCCCTGGATCGTGACTCGAAGAGCGGAGTCCGGGATGTCTCGTTCCGGGTTCTGCCATAAAGCCTTTCCCTGCCAACCTTCCACTCCCACCTGGCAGCCCAACCTTCCTTTCCTGACAGTTGTCCTCTAAAAGGACGAGAAGCGCACTTCAGGTTGTTGTTGTTCTTCCTAGTACTGAAGTGAAGCCCTGAAGCTCAAAATAGAGGTGAGAATGGAGTTCCGCTGCTCCTGGTACCATATGCCCCCAATGCCCAAGCCTGCCTGCATGTGAGGGCGCCAGGGCCCTCTTCTGCCAACTCCAGCAGGCACCGCAGTTTCCCTGGCTGCCAGCGCAATCCTGGCTCCTGGTTTTTCTACTCCTGGGGGGTTAGTGGGGGTGGGGGCAGAGCAGGGAACCCATCCCAAGAGATCCATCCTGCTCTTTTCCTGCCAACAGCCAGTCTCCATCTGCTCTTACCAAAATGATTTGGCAACCTGAAGCAGGTTATCCAAAGGCAGCTGGGCAAGGATGGACCAGTTTTTATTTGGTGGTTTTATTGTTGAGTTTTAAGAGTTCTTGCGTGTTTGGGATAACAGTCTTTTATAAATGTATTTTTTTTTTGCAAATATTTTCTCATTTTCTTGATGTTTCTTTTACAGAGCATAAGTTCTAATTTTAATCAAGTTCACATTATCAGTTATTTCCTTCATGGATCATACCTTTGGTATTGTATCTAAAAAGTCATCATCATACCCAAGGTCATCTAGGTTTCTCTGTTATCCTTTAGGAGTTTTAGGTTCTGTGATCTATTTTGAGTTAAGTTTTGTGGAGGGTGTAAGGTCAGGATTCATTTTTTTTTGCATGTAGATTTCCAGTTCCAGTGTCATTTGTTGGAAAGGACTGTCTTTGCTCCATTGTAAATACCTTTGCTCAAAGATTAGTTGACTGTATTTATTGTGGGTTCACTGATTTTTTTTAATTGGGAATTTTTTGATGATTGCAAAAGTATTTGTGTAGATGAAAAACACAACTCTTAGTGTAAGTATTCAGAAAATTTGTTAACTATGTATTTAAGTCATTTATTATTTCATTTTACCAGAAAGGCATGTTCATTGAAGGGTAGTTTAAACTTGAAAAGCAAAAATAGACTGTGTAATAAGGTGCATTCTTTTTTTTTTCTTTTCCTTTTTTTTTGTCTTTTTGCTTTTATGTAGAGCTGCACCCGCGGCATATGGAGGTTCCCAGGCTAGAGGTCTAACGTGAGCTGTAGCTGCCGGCCTTAGCCACAGCCACAGCAACGTGGGATCCGAGCCGTGTCTGCAACCTACACCACAGCTCACAGCAACACCGGATCCTTAACCCACTGAGCAAGGCCAGGGATCAAACCCGCAACCTCATGGTTCTTAGTCGGATTCATTAACCACTGAGCCATGAAGGGAACTCCTAAGGTGCATTCTTTACCTTTATGAGTGCTTTTACTTTAGAATTAATTATGAACTGAATCTTTTGTGTCATGCCTGTAGGATATAAGCCTCTAAAGGAAGGTACTCTGTAGGCTTCCACGCATGGTGGGCCATTTTTTCTTCCTTTTTTTCCAGAGAGGTAAGACTGGTGCAGTGTCATTTATCCTAGACATACATTTATTTCTTTATTATTTGTTATTTTTTATTGTGTTGACTTACAGTATTATATAGTCCTAACACGTACTTTCAGGCTTAAGAGAGGGTAAATCATTGTATCCTAAAGAGTGATATTTTTTTTTCTTCTTTTTTTTGGCCCAACCTGTGGCGTGTAGAAATGGAAGTTCCAAGGCCAGGGATCAAACTGGTGTCACAGCAGCGACAATGCCAAATCCTTAACCTGCTGTGCCACAAGAGAACTCCAAGAGTGAGTTTTTATGGCATAGTCAACAGCTATGTATACTTCGTGTGCATTTTGTCTTTTTTTTTTTTTTTTTTCCTAATTGAAGTATAGTAACAGTGTTGTCTCCATGTGCATTGTCTTTCGATATTTCTGTATAGGATACAAACCAATAGCCTCACAGAGTGTCCTCCAGAACCTTTTAATTTGCAAAACCTAACTCAGATTTGGCATAAGTAGAAGAGGGAATTTATTGGTTCATGTAATTGAAAAGTCTGGGGGTCTGCTTCAGGCATGATTGGATCCAGATCTGTACACATTTTTCTTTCTATTTCTCAGTGGTGCTTCTCTCTTTGTTAGGTCATTTTCAGTGTTTTTTCTCACTTTGCTCTCTGTGTTCCATTTTACCTAGGTTCTGTTTCTGTGTCCTCAAGTTCACTGATCTTTTCTTCTATGTCTAATCTGCCTTATTTCCATCTAGTTCATTTTTCATCTTAAATGCTATAGCATTCATCTGTAGAATTTCAGTTTATTTCTTATGTATTTCATGTCTTTATTATGTTCCGTTTCCCCATAGCTTCTTGAGCATATGAAATGTATTTATAACTGTTTTAATGTCCTTATCTACTAATTCTATCATCTTTGTCATTTCTGGATTGTTTTCAGCTGATTGATTTTTATCTTCATTATAGATCACATTTTCCTTCTTTGCATACCTAGTCATTTTTGATTGGATATCAGACATTATGAATTTTACCTTGTTTTGTACTAATATCTTTGTATTTCTGTAAATATTTTTGAGTTTTGTTTTGAGATGCAGCAAGTTACTTGGAAACATCTTTTGGGGTGTTGTTGGGTGATACCATAGTCGTATTTGGTCTAGGGCTGATTTTTTCTTCTGAGTATCCTGTTTAATACTTACAACTTTATATTCTGTGAATGTGATGTTTTCCCCTCCGGTCCATGGGAATAGAAATTATTCCCGGCCCTGTGTGAGTGCTGACTATTGTTCCCTCCTCATCTTTTGAGTGGTTCTCTCCCCGGCTTGGGTGGTTGCCCCACGTGGATGTACTGCTGGATACGGAGCTGCAGACTCAGAGGGGACCCTCTGAAGATCTCCGCAGTTCCCTGTCCAGCTCTCTCTTCCTTGGTCCTCTGCCCTATGAACTTGAGCTGGCTTGGCTTTCCTGGACTTGGCTGAGATTTTATCTCCACCTGGGTTCCTTCTTCTTGTGCCGTGACTTAGAAACTTCTTCAGTAAGCTGGAGCAATCATAGGACTTAATTTCTGCGTTTCTCATCGCTCAGGGATCGCTCTCTTTTGTTGCCTTGCAGATCTTTGTTTCGTGTATTTTGTCCTCGTTTGTTTCTTTTAGGCAAGAGGGTGTATATACGATCCCGTTACTCCGTCTTGCCCAGAGGTGGTAATAGAGCACAGGCTCTCTTGGCTTCATTTTGAAAAAGTATGAGTCCCAAACTGACGGATATCCTAATTAATCCTAGTGCACAGAGAACCTCTTTTAGTGTTTATATAGTATACCTTTGGAATGCCTCGGACTTTTCCTGGTTGAGCCATGTTCCCACCTGTGGATCAATTACTGTGTCCTGGGAAGTGGTGCATTTCACTTGGCCATTCTTGTGGGACACAGCTGTGCTTCTGCCTTACCAGCCATTGTTGAGGTGGGGGCACTGTGGTTGACAGTCCTGCCATTAATGTGTGGAATAGGGACATGATGGCACATGAAAGGAGTGGATGCTAGGCAGATGAACAGTAGATGTGGTAGAGAATGAGATAATGTCAGAGAAGAGCAAAATTTTCTATTGTAATTGGGCTCAAGAAACTTTGTGAGATGCCTTTAATTTTAGGGTCATTCAGAGATCTTTAGCGGAGAGATCTGAAAAAAATCGCTTTCTCAACTGATATAAGTTTACAGAGTTTAGGGGAAAGGAAACCAGTAAAAGATGAGAAGGGTGGAAAAGAGAGAAATAAAAGTGTTTTCTACAAATTTAGCAGGTAAGAGTTATAATTTCTCAGCATTGCCTATGCTGAGATTTTTTTTTAAATGCAGTTATAATTTCTCAGCATTGCCTGTGCTGTGATTTTTTTTTAAATGTAGTTACCTAATGAATCATTTTTATATGTTATTTAGTTAATGAATCATTTTTGTATGTTATTTAGCACAAAATAATGTTATTTATTAGTAAAATATGTACGATAGAAGCTAATCATTTTCTTTGGAGGAGTGCAAAAATCTCTTTAAGTGGAAAATACTGACCTCTAGTCAATTGTTAAAAATGATTATGAATACTGTTCATAGCTTTTCATTTAGCTCATTTAGATAATTTTATTTCCTGAGAGGTTATTAACATTTTAATTTATTTTTTATTGATAGGATCCTAATCTAACATTCTAAGTAACTAATCAGTGTGCAAGCAAAAATTTTTTTTCTTTATCTATTTTCTTTAACTTAAGCCTATTTTTGAGAAAAAATTAAATTTATCTTTTTGGAACAGGGTCATTATCGTTATTGTGCTGCCCTTTCTATGCTGGGGGAATATGACTGGGCCCTGCAAGCAAACATAAAAGCTCAAAAACTCTGTAAAAATGACCCTGAGGGCATCAAGGATCTAATTCAGCAGCATGTAAAGTTACAAAAACAAATAGAAGACCTGCAAGGTATTTCACATAAGATTCTTTCGGTTAACAGTTGAATTCCCTTTAAAACTTTTGAAGATGGGTTTCTTGGATTAATGGAGGGCCATAAATCAAGGTGATTTGTACTGATTTTGTTATGTTAATCTTGGTCAACTCAAGTTTTAATTTCTTTTCGTGTAGAAATATGTTAGTGTATTCCAATAGGTTAATTATAAATGATTTGTATTTTTTATTTGAAACAGACAGCCACAAATTAGTTATTCTTCTGTAGAAAAATGTGTCTTCTTGAAATTTTGAATGAAGTAAAGCATTTTTAAGAACCACTTTGTCGTAAATTTTTCCTTCATTATTTACAGTTATTTCCTAAAGGCCCCTCAGTAGAGTTCTTTGATGTTTTTGCACCAAGTTTGTGGCTAACTCTGTAGCATGCCGAATATATGTATATACATATGTACATCAGCAATTAGTGTGCAGGCTAGGAATTCCAGATTTTTGTTCTGCCCTTGTTTTCTCTCCTGAGTCGTTTTGCTTTCTCCAGTGCCTGAAATCACCTTACTCTGCCTTCAGCGTGTAGATCTTTCCTGTCCTTTCTTCTTTGGGCAGTTAGTGTCTTAGGAAGCTGACCCGAGTAGTTCTAGCTCACCAGCAGTCGCTGTCATCCAGTAGAGCGCGAGAATAAGATTGTGAGCTCCTTGAAGACAGGTACCATCTCCGATTCAGGTTTATGTATTGCTGCTGTATGGATGCCAGCTAAGGTTTGTGTAACATTTTTGTTGACACCATCCTAAAACTAAAAATGACCCAGAAGTGTAAAGTTGTTTAGATTTAGCTTTTGGTTCTCTAAGTTTGACATTCTCACTGTCAGCTTAAAGGAAATGTGAAAATCTTTTAAAAGGTGTGTTTTCAACCCACTGATTGCTATATGTGTGATTCATTTTCATAGGTCTAACACCAACTAGGAATCCAGTTAAGGCCTTTTATGAAAGCAGGTGAGTTAACCAGCTGTTACTTGGAATGATTTTGCTCTGTGAGTTTAAGAATTGCTGTTTGACACTCTGATAGATAATAGCAACCGTTACGCTAAAGTTGGGGTTGGAAAGACTAGAGGATGTTTTGTAAGTTTTGGTTTGGGGAGGAAGTGGGATGGACTGGGAATTTGGGGTTAGTAGAAGCAGACTATTACATTTAGAATGGAAAAGCATTGAGGTCCTACTGTATAGCACAGGGAACTGTATTTAGTCTCTCGGGACAGAACATGATGGAAGATAATATGAGAAAAAGAATGTATACATGTGTTATGACTGGGCCACTTTGCTTTACAGCAGAAATTGACACAACATTGTAAATCAACTATATAATAAAAACAATTTTGGGCGTTCCCGTCTTGGCTCAGTGGTTAACGAATCCGACTAGGAACCATGAGGTTGTGGGTTCGATCCCCGGCCTTGCTCAGTGCGTTAACCATCTAGCATCGTCCGTGAGCTGTGGTGTAGGTTGCAGATGTGGCTCAGATCTGGTGTTGCTGTGGCTCTGGCATAGGCCAGCAGCTATAACTCCGATTGCACCCCTAGCCTGGGAACCTCCATATGCTGTGAGTGTGGCCCTAGAAAAGGCAAAAAGACAAAAAAAAAAAAAAAAGAAAAGAAAGAAAGATATCAAATAGCTGCCAGGATTCTACATCTTTTTACTTGGCAGTTAAAATAGATTAAGCTTTTCCCACATGCTTAAATGCCTAAGATACTGAAGTTGTTAAATTAAGACTGAGAGACTTATTTTAATATTAGAAACCAGAAAACATATCTTAATTGTTTATAATCTATGTTGACTTTTTTTGGGGGGGGTGGGGGAGGCGCTGCCCCCTCGGCAGGTGAAAGTTCCCAGGCCAGGGGTCTAACCTGTACCACAACAATGACAATGCTGGAACCTTCGCCCTCTGTGCCACAGCAGAGCTCCTATTTTGAGTCTTTTAATAACAAATTTAAAGTAATATTTATGTATAAAACCCAATTGCAGAGATTGAGATTCTTTTTGACGCTATATTACCTTGCTTTCAAAGAAAAAAAGGCTATACTTGCTCTTTGTTTGAAGTTTAACTTTAAAAAAAATTTAATGGAAATAAAATAGTTCTTCCTTTCTTTTTTTTAAATCATTCAGAGCCTACATACCTAATTTATCAGCACCTGCATTTAGTACTTCACTTCACTTTGTGGAGACTGAGAGAAATTCCAGAAAAACTAATCACGAAATGGCAAACGGTGGTAATCAGAATCTAAAGGTAAGCTCAGTTAAAAATTAAAATTGTTTCAAATATAGATGGTCTCATTTTTACAATATTTTTATGGTAGTAGAAACCAAATATTTTGATAATATGAACCCATTTTTGCCTGTTGACATCAAGAGAATGATTCTTTTAAATAAATAATCCAGCTCCTTCCTACAACTACTAATTCAACGTTACATAATTTTTTTTGAAACCACATTTGTGGATTTTCCAAATGTTTTTTCTGAATTTCACTTTGCCATTTCGATAGTTCTCTTTTTCCCCTTTACATGTCTCTCAACCCCGCCCCCACTGAGAAATGAGTGACAAGCGACTGGCTGCCTGGCAGCGCACCAGCCCACCCACCCAGTTTGTGCTGTGCTGGGCCTGGGAGGCCCCCCATTCCTATCTCTGCCCAGGGTATTTCTGCAGCCTCTTGTTCTCAACAGCCATGGTCCCCAGCCCTCAGTTCGTTGTTGCGCTCAGAACCTATCTGCTGGTTTTTTAGGGCACCTCTAAGCCTAAAGCCTGGCTCTGTGATCATTGTCACAGGGGATGTGTATTTGAGTTTTTCTCTGAACTGTAGCATACCCAAAGCTCAGCAGATCACCAAGTTCACACTGATATTTCCTTCTAGGGTTTGAGGAGGAAAAAAGCAAAGCGATGCCGCGGGGTCAGATGGGTAGTAGGCGTTGAAGGGAACTTTTCCAACCCGCTGTCTAGTCCTTTTGTTGTTAATGACGAATGTCTCAGAGAAGCTGTATTCAGTTCGGGAGAGGAGCATAAGGAAAGATGTCATAGTATTAATCCAGTGTGTATTGTTCAGTATTTATCATTTTATTCCGTCATTTGGTAAAGCTGGGTGTTTGAGCCGCTTGGATAAATTCTGTTCTACTCTGTTTTGTTATCTAGCTGTTAAATTCTTCATGGCTGTATTTTTTTGAAAGTCTGACTAATTTTGTTTTCATGGCAGGTGGTGGACGAAGCTTTGAAGGCAGATGATTGTGACTGTCATCCTGAGTTTCTGCCACCGTCAGGTGAGTTTTTCCCTTACGTAAATTGGTGTTAAGTGAATGTAGTGTTGCCTAAACTTATGTGCCCTAAAATTTGCAGAAGCCTCACTCGTGTTTGTCATTGGTCTCCTTTCACTTCACAGTGCTTCTGTGTCAAGAAAACATCGACTATTTTTTTTAAATCAGTGCTCAGTCTTCTCATATTGTTTAATACATTTAATTTTGAAACTCCAAATAAAAGGAATGGAAAGGAAAGATGAGGCAATCCCTGGTCCGCTTATCTCCCCTAGGCCAGGGTTTCTCTACTTTTATTTCATTATCTACTCCCTGCCCCAAGAGCCTTTTCAGACTTTTTTTTTCCCCTCTAATTACCCTGCCCTCCTGGAACTTTAAAACCATCTGTTTATCTCTTTATATATTGTATATACATGTGCGCTTTACATATAAAGAGTTTTTTTTTCATCTTCCAGTAACCAATTATTACCTTTTTGCAGATAATGTACCTGTGTTGAGAACGGATGCTTTAGTCTAATACTAGTTTACTTAAATTGTTATGCGCTTAGTGCATTTGTTGATTTATATGTCTAGTAAATATGCAGACATGTGCTGCAAGACCTCATACACACCTTGGCACCTTCGGGCAACAACAGGCTCCAGAGAAGCAGATACTCATGCCTCTTTCTCAGTGTCCATTTATACTACTTTTGCTTTTGAGGGAAATCATTCTATAATGGATCACATTCTTCTGTGCCTTTTAAAAACGGAATTCAGATTTCCTTGACCACTCAAGGTTGTTGTTACACACAAGTTACTTATCTCATGCTTTCGTGTGTTCCTTCTAGGGTTATTGTGGTGGGATTGTTGACCTCTAGTTACTGATCCAGGAGCCCTTTTTTCCTTTCACTTGTTTTTTTTGGTTCGTTTGTTTTTTCAGTGCTTTTACTTCTGGCATCCATTTCTGTCTTTTACTTCTTGCAGTTCTGTCTTCTTTTAGGCTCCAGTGCCTTGTACCCACCCTTTACCGCTGGTTAGCACTTTAGCACAGCTACAAAGAGGAGGAGACGCAGGCGCTTGTCTTACCTAATAGGATTCTAATGGCACATGGAAAGTCTGAGAATAAAACCTTTTTTTTTTTTAAAAAACAGCTTTCAATTTATTGACATGTCTTAAGCCATTATTGTCAAATGGCACATTTAATAATTTAAATACCATTAACCCTTCCATATCTACATTCAGTTGAAGAAATTAAGGTCCCAGAGTTAAATAGCTTTGTCCTAGGTTTCACAGAAGGAATCACAGTAGAAATTTGTTTCTTTCTAGAAGCGGCTGTTGTTTTCCAAGGCCACTCAAACCAGCTCAGGCTCTCAGCCCCTCCTTAATACATAGGCTCTGACTTGCCTCTGCCATCTCTGCCAAAGCTGCCATCGAACATGCCCCATCCTTTGCTGTGCTCTGTTCTGCACAGCTGTGTGCGTGTCACCCCTCTGCCCGGAAGTGTGCAGCGCCTCTCCGCTCCTTCCAGAGGGATGAAGGTGCGCTCTCCGAGCTGGAGAGTCGGAAGCACTGGACCTGTAACACTCATCCCACCTGCCTTTGCAGCCCCTTTCCAGCCTGTGCTCACTTAACTCGCCAAATCACACAGGTTTACTTAGTGTTTCTTATCATGAACTTCATTTGGCCCATTCTGTGCAAATCCTACTTGTTTTTTAAAACTAAACACAAATGCTGCATTCCCACTAATTCTTTCACCAACCTCTCCAGATTAAGTGATTTTTTTTCCCTCCTAGGAGTTTTAAGAGCAGTTACTACGGAATCAGTGTGGCAATGTCAACATGGTACCTTCCTTTCTTTTTAGGATTGTTGTTTAATTATTGAAGGGACTGTCTTTTCTTCCCATCTGATTGTTAACTACCTGAGAACAGTAACTATAGCCTGTATCTTCTGTGTCTACTCTAGGCCTAGGTGATATTCATCATTATAATTTAGCTTTACAGTAATTTTCTAGTATATGTAGAAAAATATCATCCCTAGCTTATTTTTTGGCTTACTTGTAGGTAGACACACATATAATATTGCTTTCTTATTCCAATTTGCTTTTTTAAAAAAATTGTTTCACTTTAAAGCTTGTAGACTTTTATGTACAGATTTCAGGAACAAATACTTCTGTATTCACAGGTCAGCCTCCAAAATATAAAGGAAAACAAAAATCCCGAAACAATGAATTGGAGAAGTTCAGGTATGTTTTTTAACTAAGGTTTTTTTTGTTTTGTTTCTGTAATGTCTTCCTTCCAAGAAAAAAGAAAAAGGAAAAATAAATCTCTTTTAAGTAAAGCTACCTTTTTTTTGTCTTTTTTTTTTTTAATCTAGAGCCGGATCCGCGGCATATGGAGGTTCCCAGGCTAGGGGTCTAACAGGAGCTGTAGCTGCCGGCCTTCACCACAGCCACAGCAGTGCAGGATCCGAGCCGCGTCTGCAACCTACACCACAGCTCACAGCAATGCTGGATCCTTAACCCACTGAGCAAGGCCAGGGATCGAACCCACAACCTCATGGTTCTTAGTTGGATTCGTTAACCACTGAGCCACGAAGGGAACTCCTAAGTAATAGCTACCTTTAATTATGTGTCTTATGACAGGTACTAAAGTTTCTATATATTTGAAAAAATATCAAGACATGTCTTCAGGAGAGGGTCGTTTTTGGCTAAAGTATTATTAATCCTGGATATTAATACTGTTTTCTGAAAGTCATGTAGTATGAGCTATATTAGTATTAATCTTTTAAATTGAAAAATCTAAAATACATGCTCATAAGAGGAAAAGATATTCAGAGAAGTATAAAGTGAAAATTTAGTGTCCTTCTCTGTTCACCTTATTTTACCTCTCTCAGTTCCTTCTCTAGTGCCTTCCTTTAGAAACTTGATGTTAGCAATTTCTTGACCATTTAGAAACTTACTCTGCATATGCTGAATACCTGAATACATGTGTATATTCAGAATCCCTATTGAGTAATTATCCCATTAGAGGAAAGGATTTACTAATGAACTGACCACTTAGAAAATTAGTTCTAGAAGTTTCCATCATGGCTCAGTAGTAACGACTCTGACTAGCATCCATGAGGACGCAGGTTTGATCTCTGACCTTGCTCAGTGGGTTAAGGACCCGGTATGCTGCCGTGTGCTGTGGTGTAGGTCACAGACTTGGCCCAGATACCATGTTGCTGTGGCTGTGGCATAGGCTGGCAGCTGCAGCCGCAGCTCTAATTCAACCTCTAGCCTAGGAACCTCCACATGCTGCTGTGGGTGTGGCCCTAAAAAGATGAACAATATTAAAAATAAAATAAAATAGAATTAGTTCTATCAAACATTCCCCCCACTAGGAACTCTTGCCAATGTAGTTAATCCCCCATTACCTGCAAAGATTGATTGCAAAGTGAAATTGTAAATTTTACAGCAGATACAGAAATTATTGAAATCAGTGAAAGTAATGCTGGAGAAACCACAAAGCCATTTTTGCCACAGTTAAACCAGTTTTTAGCTTTCTCTTCATTTCTTGAGGCTGATTCCTTGATAGGTGCTGGTTTTTTTTTTTTTTTTAAGGCTGCACCTGTGGCATATGGAGGTTCCCAGGTTAGGGGTCTAATCAGAGCTGTTGCTGCCAGCATACGCCAGAGCCACAGCAACGCCAGATCCGAGCCGCGTCTTTAACCTGCACCATGGCTCACGGCAATGCCGGATCCTTAACCCATTGAGCAATGACAGGGATCGAACTCACAACCTCATGGTTCCTAGTCGGATTCGTTTCCGCTGCGCTACAATGGGAACTCCTGGGTGCTGTTTTTGATGTTTTTTTGGTGTTACTATGAAAACTAAGTATAAAGCAAGTACCTTATGTTACTCTGTTATTTGTTAGAAAAGTCCGGAGTCTTCCTCTTCCGCCCCCCTCCTCACCCCAAAAAGAAGGCAAACCAAATACATGCTCATTCTTTGGAGACTTAGTTAAAACTTTAACTTGTTTTTTTTAAGGATAAATTTATTGATACTTTGTTTTCAAACCGAATGCTCTTCTTGATTATGTCTACTTTATGAGGTTATTTAGTGATTAAATGGGATAACTCCGTAAAACCCTGAGAGCCCTGGAACAAAGTGAATGCCCAGTACCCTTGAGCTGTCATTATTGTTAGTGCTATCATTTTTGTTGTTAGAACCGTTCTGTCCTTGAGCTTGCTTTTATCTCTTTCCGCATGCCTTGAATGCTTTCCCATATCCGACCATGGCGACCTACATCCTTCATTTTCATGGCTGCAAGATATTTCACAGTATAGGTGTATGCCAAGGAGAGATTTCTAGAGTGGCATTACCATCAGAGGGGATGTGTAATTTTAACTTCAGTAGATACTGCCAAATTTTCCTGAGAAAGTGAGCAGTGCTAAGCTGTGAGAGGGTGTGGCACCATAAAAATATATATGTACTTGGTCTTTGTCACCAGTTCCTGGCACAGAGCTCCTAAGACCTTTGGAATTTCCTGAGTGAGGAGAGTGTCTTTGTTACTCACAATGAGCCCCTTCCTCCCTACTGGAGTTTATATTCATAGAGTGACTCTGGGCTGGGCTCTTACTTTTGGGGTCTAGACTGCTCCCCAGAAAGACCAAGCGTGTGATCCGCTGGAACTTTCAGCCCCGTCCCCTGATCTCTGGGGAAGGGAAGGAAATCGGAAATTGAGTTTAGTAATCAGTGTCCAGTAATTTTTTTTCTTTTTTTTTTGCCATTTTGTTGTTTTAGGGCCGCACCCGCTGCATGTGGAGGTTCCCAGACTAGGGATCTAATCGGACCTGTTGGCCGCCAGCCTACACCGCAGCCACAACCACGCAGGATCTGAGCCGCATCTACAACCTACACCACAGCTCATGGCAACACCGGATCCTTAACCCACTGAGTGAGGCCAGGGATCGAACCCACAACCTCATGGTTCCTAGTCGGTTTCGTTAACCGCTGCACCATGATGGGAACTCCAGTGTCCAATAATTTAATCACTCATGCATATGTAATGAAACCTCAATAAGAACCTCTAAACATAGGGACTCGGGAACCTTCAGGGTTGGTGAATACATCGAGTTGCTGGGGAGGTGGTGCACTCTGGGACAGCGTGAAGGCTCGGTGGCACCCCCCTCCACACGTCTTCCCACGCCTCTTTTCCATTGGGCTGCTCCCGAGTTACCTCCTTTATCATAACTTGAAACAGTAAGCAGAGAGCTCTCCTGGGTTCACTTGAGTCGTCCTGGGGAACTATTGAACCTAAGGGGTAGTCACGGGAATCCCTGAATTCGAGGTTGGCAGGGCAGAAGTGTGGGTAGCCTGGGTGCCACATTGTTGCTCAGGTGAGGGCAGTCTTGTGGGACTGAGCCTTTAACCTGTGGGGCCTGAATTATTAACGCCAGAGTTGGTGTCAGTATTGAATTGAGTTGTTGAACCCTCAGTTGTTGGAGAATTGGTGTGGCCAAGTAACTGGTATTTGGTGTCCGATACCTACACATTTAGTGTCAGAAGTGGTGTCAGAAACCACCACCGGGAGTACCTGAATCTCTACCCTTCACCAGCATCCAAGGTCAGACCTTTTGAAACAGTTATATATTATTATTAGATTTTCACATGAGCTGGAGCATCTTTATGGTGTTTATTGGGTACCTTTCTTGTTTCAGGACTTTGTTGTTATTGGTGACTGTAGATTTATAATAATGTTTGGTAATCAGCATAAATCTCCCCAGTTGTTTCTTCTGTTTTTCACAAGAGCTCTTCTTCCATACCATCTTTATAAATCAATTCATCTGATTCCCCCCTGCCCTTTCGTAGGGGTTTTTATTGGGTTTAGAGATTAATTTAAAGAGAATTGGCATTTCGATAATACTTCTATTTACAAACTTGTGACTTTCCATTGACTTAGTGTTTAAAATGACTTTCAGTAAATAATTATTTTGTAATATAAGCAGGATTGTTTTATTTTAAAATAATTGAAAACAATGCTTTTCTCTTTTAGTTCTGATTCACAAGGGAGTTTACCAGTAGATTTGAAAAACATCTTGGAGAAACAGTTTTCAAAATCTTCCAGAGCTGCACATCAGGTAAAGGCAGAGGCTTTGCTGACGGAAAAGCAAAGTCTTTGAACATAACAGTTTTCGTATGAACTAAGTCTAATCATTTACATTGCTGATATTTTTAACATAATTTTAGTTATAGACATATAATTTAAAAGATGATTGCTAAGAAACCAGACTGTCACTAATTTAATTCTGTTTTAATTTCTGCCCCACCCATGGCATGTGGAAGTCCCCAGGCCAGGGACTGAACCTGCGCCACAGTTGCTGCCTGTGCCCCAGCTGTGGTAATGCTGGATCCTTTACTTACTACGCCACAAGGGAACTTCCAGACTATCACTGATTTCTATTTTAACTTGGTAATTATGTGAACTAGAGATGTAACTAATGGTTAACCCTGCAGAATCGTTTGCTTCCCAAAGATTTAACAGGAAGAAGCAACTTCCTGAAGATGTAAATATTTGGGAATGTTTGCTTTCCAAAGTTTTAACTATTAACTATTTTAAGAAGATTTAAATAATTTTGAAAGTTTAAACACTGGGGGTCTTATTATACCTACTATAAGCCATTAAAGAACCAACTTTTTATTCTTTGACTTATCAGATAACTATATAGAATTCTTTCTGTGGTATTTAGTAAATAATGAAGAACTCTACATTAAGGGGAAAGAGAGGAATAGGCAGAGCACAGAGAATTTTTAGGGCTCTGAAAATCCTCTGGTAATATAAATGATAGATACAGTTGTACATTTGCTCAAACATACGGAATGTAGAAAACCGAGAGTGGATCATACGGTAAATTATGGACTTTGGGTGATCATGATGTGTCAGTGTAGGATGGTTCATCCCTGGTTTAAAAAAACATACACACATATACATACACATACATACCTACCTACACACACACCCACACATACATACACACATGTACAAACACATATACACACATGTACATACATACCTACACATACACACATATACACGTGCATACATACCTACACACATGCATACACACACACATGCACACAGACACACCCCATTCTGATGAGTGATGTTGATGGTGGGAGAAACTGCATGTCAGAGGAGAGGAGGTGGATGGAAATCTCTGTGCCTCCCTCTCAGTTCTGTTGTAAATCCAAAATTACTCTAAAAGAAACATCTTTTTTTTTTTTTGTCTTTTTTTTAGGGCTGTACTCGCGGCATATGGAGGTTCCCACGCTACAGGTTGAATCGGAGCTGTAGCTGCCAGCCTACGCCAGAACCACAGCGACGCAGGATTCCAGCCACGTCTGCAACCTACACCACAGCTCATGGCAACGCTGAATCCTTAACCCACTGAGCGAGGCCAGGGATGGCACCTGTAACCTCATGGTTCCTAGTTGGATTCGTTTCCACTGCAGCATGATGGGAACTCCCTAAAAGAAAACATCTTAATGCAAGATTACATCTAAAAGATTAAAGGAAATTTTTTTTTTGCCTTTTGTCATTTTTTATTAGGGCCGCACCTGCGGCATGTGGAGGTTCCCAGGGTGGGGTCTAATTGGAGCTACAGCTGCTGGCCTACGCCACAGCCACATCAACAGCAACACGGGATCCAAGCTGCATCTGCAGCCTACACCACAGCTCACGACAACGCCGGATCCTTAACCCCCTGAGCAAGGCCAGGGATCAAACCCACAACCTCATGGTTCCTAGTCAGATATGTTTCCGCTGAGCCACGACAGGAACTCCAGATTAAATTTTTCAAGCAAAATGCATATATTAAAAGAATAAAGACATTTAAATTAAGCATTCATCCCAAGAGCTAGGGAAAAAACCCCAAAGGAGAAGGAAATAACAAAATAGAAAATAATGAAATGGAACAACACATAATGAAGGCTCCACAAAACTAAAAGTTGATTCTTTGACAACGTAACTAAAAATTCACACACTGGGAACAGAAAGTGACTTGGGGGGGAGAGAAAACACAATAAACAATTTCAAGAATGAAAATTCTTTCTTACTACAAATACCATATCAGAATACTATTATGAACAACATTATACCAAGAAAGTTGAATTTATACACAAAATGGACCAATGCTTAGAAAAACCCAGCTTATAAAAATGAAGTCAAGAAATAGAATTTCTTTTCTTTTTGGCTGCCCCATGGCATATGGAAGTTCCCGGGCTGGGGATCACACCTGTACCATGGCAGCCATCTGAGCCACAACAGTGACAGCACCAGAACCTTAGCCTGCTGTCCCACAGAGAGCTCCACGAACTAGAAATCTTGATGGAATCTAGAATTCACAGAATGGTAGGTAGTCCCCGTTCCAGGCATTGAATACCTGTAGACAGTGCGTTCCCAGTGAAAGGTCCCTCTTGGTTAAATGTGATTCGTTTGAGTCTGCTCTGACAGTTCAGTGCTTTGTGAAAGTACAGTTCTGTTTCTTCTAAAATAAAATACTGGATTTAAATTTAAGCCCTCAAAATGTATGTTAGTGTGGAACACAACACTTATTTCAAATTTAAAAATTTTTAAATTCAGTCACT
This sequence comes from Catagonus wagneri, assembly GCA_004024745.2. Classification (NCBI taxonomy): domain Eukaryota; kingdom Metazoa; phylum Chordata; class Mammalia; order Artiodactyla; family Tayassuidae; genus Catagonus; species Catagonus wagneri. Next base: position 6,185,448 of record PVHT020000170.1, read on the forward strand.
ATTTTAGGTACATATGACAGATGATCTTACTAAGGGGTCTTGGAATGTAGCCTGTTTCAAGCATTTTTAATCTTTTTCCTACAGCTTTCTAATTGCATAAAAGCATTTTTAGAGTTTCTTACAGTTGATTTTCAAATTATGTCATTTTTATTGATTTTACTGATCCTAAAAACCATGAAGAACTTAAATCGATGAGATTATTTAAGTAAAAATGATCTGTTATTTTTGAACCTTCATTTGTTCATTCAGCACATTTTTAGTTGGTCCTTGCATATGCTGAAGACTGAAAGAGATTGGGCGTGTGTGGTGCCAGTCAGCCCACTCTCCTGCAGCTTTCAGTACAGCTCTTGAGGCAGACGATCTCTTTTCTGGAATGAAAGGGATTAGAATGGAATCAGTTCCTTCCAGGCCATTTAAACTAGTATTTGTAGGGAATAGCCCATCATTTTCTCTGTTAAAATTCCTATCTTAACATAAATATGGCCGTCATAGAGCTTTTTAAATACTATAAGGACCAAGCTGATGTGAGAATTGCTCTTTTCCGTGTGTATTCTGGAGGGAAGTTCCCTAAGCTTTGATTCATTGGACAAGAAGCAGCAGGAAGCTTTTGTTGATGCGTCACCAGACCTGCTTTTCCTTGTGTGCTTTGTGCAGTGGGGGTCTCCTTTTGGATCCTCACTGATCCTTACGAACAGTGAGGTGTGTCATGAGCATATTTGCACTTTCTGTTCCCTTGAGCGTGTACATGTGTATGGCAAGGTGTGAGGAGATCAGGTGTAACCTCTAGGCTTGCCATGCCAGTCTTTATGAAACTTCTTGTGTCTTACAGGTATTGCCATGTAAAATTTGAATTCAAGTAAAATTTGAATTCAAATAATAATGTATGCACTTGTATATTCAAACCAGAAGTTTTTTTCTCACTTTATTTCAGGGTACATTATAGCAGTTTTTTTTCTTTGTGCCTTCCCTTTGCATTTAACGTAATAATATCTTTCCCAATAATTTTATCTAGTTATATTCAAGTCTTTGTTTGGCAGGATTAGACTGAAATACCCATTTCTTGCTGATATTAAGGCTTGTTCCATGGCACGAGGCCGTTGTTAAAATCTGGTAGTGTTCAGCAAATTGATTGCTTGTTCTTACTTATCCGATTGTTCTGGTCTCAGCCAAACAATTCACTCATTTAAATGGACTAGTGTTCTTGTCTCTTAAAACTTCCAGATACTGTCAGTTTTGTTTGGAAAAGTGAGCAAGGCTTAGCACCCATGTACTATAAAAAGAACCACCCTTTCTCGTCATGGGCGGCACGAGAAGTGTTGGGATTAATATGGCGAAGCAGTCCCTTTTATTTGCTGCTTTAAGGGTGCTGTGCTGAGAAAGCACAATTCATAGCGGGTAGCTTTGGGTATTTACATATTTTATGGTCAGTTACACTTTGGCATCGTAAGTTTTCAACCAAACACGTATAACTCTGGATTACTGAAATAGAATTTCTTTTTTGCAGGATTTTGCTAATATAATGAAAATGCTGAGAAGCTTAATCCAGGATGGCTACACGGCTTTGCTGGAGCAGCGCTGCCGCAGTGCCGCACAGGCCTTCACGGAGTTGCTCAATGGCCTAGATCCTCAAAAAATAAAGGTGAGGTTTCCTCCTGTGCCTTATTTATCAATGCTTATGCCTTTCCGATGAATGTAGAGAGAACCAGGGCCTTGACTTCATTGTATGGGTATATCTTAGCCCTTGTGAAGATGGACTGAAACCACTCCAGGTTTGGCGAGGCAGGTAAGGCCCTGGTTCAGCCTTGATGCTGCACGTGGCGCACAACCCAGGTCTGGGCTCCCCTTGCACTAGAGCCGGTGTTCGTCAGAACTCCTGGCTGCTCCTCTTATTAGAGTACTAGATGCAGGATTTGGACTCACTTTAGTCACGTCTTTTCATTTAAAAGGAAAGTGATTAACTCGGTTAATAGTTGATGCGAGGTTGTAAGAGGGCAGATAGCTTAGTCTCTTCCTAATGTCCATTATATGCAAAAGAGTATGACTTCAATTATTCTAACCTGTTATAAACCATGCCTTCAAGGAACTCTGAGACAATGATTCTGTGCTTTAAATACTTGATAGCAGTATAATTACATGTCTTTGCAAAGTATATTTTCTAATTCTCTTTGGCCTTTATAGCAGTTATAGTGGTTATTAGATTTTATTATACTTCTTTTACTGTTGTGCTTAACGGGTCGGCATGATGGAAATTGGGCAGAATTACGTTCAGATATTTAATTTAAATGTTTTTATTGACAGCAATTGAACCTGGCCATGATTAACTACGTCTTGGTAGTCTACGGACTTGCCATTTCACTCCTTGGAATAGGACAGCCTGAGGTAAGATTTGTAACAGAGATAATAAACAATGAAAATATACCGTTAACTTTAGAAGACATGTTAGAATAGTTTTCCCATTTTGGCTTATTTCCTTCTGGGTACTTGTTTTCTTCTCTTCCAGTTTTAGTGAAATATAATTGACATGTAGCGCTAAGTGTATAAGTTTAAAGTGTACTGCATGATTTGACTCAGGTATATCGTGAAATGATTATCCTAAGAAGTTTAGTGAGCACTGTCTGTATGCTTTCCTGATCATTTTTTTCTGAAATACCTAAATTTATGTTAATTGTTTTTGAAAAGAAAATTTGGTTTATGTTTACATTAGAAAAATGTTACGCCAGACCACCAGTGGGAATCTCTCTCTTTTTTTTTGTATAAAAAGTCAAGGACCTGATGTATCATGATAGACTTTGGAAACGTGTTGAGGGAGAAAGACACCTTGGAGAATGTGATAAACATTGTGATGCCATTTATGTACAATTTGGAAAACTTAAAGAACAATAGTATATATTATTGTCTATAGCTGTCTGCATCTTGTAAAAGTAAAAAAAAATACGTACTAACCTACATCGTATTTAAGATAATGGCTGCATCTAGTGATGGAAGAAAGGACTGGGACTGGGGAGATTAAGAACAGAGTTCAACTTTGTGTTACACTTTTATTTTAAAAGCTCAAGTAAAAGTGCTGAAGTTGTTATCTCTTAGTTCTGGATAGTAAATACCTGGATCTTGTATTTTCGGGAGTGTGGTTTTCTCATAACACAGGTGTGGGTGTGAGCACACGTGGTTTCCGTGACTCATGGTCGGTCCTTCACTGTCCTCCTGGAAGGCTTACTTAGCTGCACTGCTCAAATTTATACCTCACTCTCCATGGTTCTGAATTTTTGACAGAGGCTGAAATGGCTCTAGAATTACCTCAGGAATAGACAATATATCCTTTCTACCAACTTGAGCTTCAAGCTTCCTAGGCTGGATGAAGGTGTAACCCTAATTGCTACTTAGCAAGGACCAGGTCGTCTCTTATGTTCCCCTCTCAGTGGTCCATATAGTAGCTGAGGTTCGGTTTCCTTGTCACATCCCGCTTTCCTTGTACTTGATGTGACCGATGAATGTCTTTCTTTAGGGCCCCTCTAATTCTCTTTTCTCAGAGATTGTTGGACACAGGGCTGAATGATTTCAATTCTGTTCTCAACAGAGGAATAATATCTTACTCTGTTGTGCTTTATCAGAATTGAAGACATAGTTTATTTACATTTTTTATTTACTTTGAAGTAGTGAGACTGATTTAAAAAAATAAATGGGTATGACAGATCTTAGACATTTTAAAAAGAATTTAATTTATTCTAAGTATCCCCTGCAGCAATGTATTTACTCCAGAATAGCCCCTGCTGAAGGATTTTTGGAATGCCTGCTTTGGAACCGGCCTCAAAGCTTCTTTACGCTCCCATCTTGCATCGACGTTTCCTTTTTTACCCTCATTGGAGTAACTAGCATTGCTTTGAGCTGAGTGTCTTGGATTTTTCCCAAAACGAAATTTGTCCTTAGGACAGAAGTTTCCACTGTTGAGAAGATTCAAAAGAATGTATTGTAGGTTCTGTAAAGCTTTTACTAAAGAGTTATTTTTAAGACAAAGCATTTGTCTTATGTCACAAAACATCGTGCCAGTATCATTGGAATTCCTATGATTCCAAGGGAGCAGCGCATACTAGGATATGTGTTAGGGTGTGTCTGTATCCAGCTTGGTCTTTTTACCGTGAGTGTTAGCCTTTTAGTGTTAGCCAGCCCACACTGGGCCCTCTCTGTGGGTTAGTAAATGCTCATTTGGTTGGTTGCCTGTGTTTGGTGCCCACTTTTCATTCTGGAGCCACATCATCTTGGTTGTGTCTCTTAGAATCATTATGTTCAGAATTTATGTAATTGCTAAGAAAATGAAATGCAGAAGTTGTAATTTTGTTGTAGAAATTTGTGAATATACGATTGTTTTTAATGTTACACAGAAAGAACCTTTGTGGAGTTCCTGTTGTGTCTTAGTGGTGACGAACCTGACTAGTATCCATGAGGATGCGGGTTTGACCCCTGGCCTTGCTCGGTGGGTTAAGGATCTGGCATTGCCATGAGCTGCGGTGTAGGTCACAGAGGCAGCTCTGGTCTGGGGTTGCTGTGGCTCTGGTGTAGGGTGGCAGCTGCAGCTCCAATTCGACCTCTAGCCAGGGAACTTTGATACACCACGGGTGCAGCCCCAAAAAGAGAAAAAAAAGAAACTTCAGGTGAACTCTGTTCAGAATTTCTCTTTTTGTGTGAGTGATCACTGTTCTCTTTGTTACTGAAGGAATTATCTGAAGCTGAAAACCAGTTTAAGAGGATGATTGAACACTATCCTAATGAGGGACTTGATTGCTTGGCCTACTGTGGAATTGGAAAAGTGTATTTGAAGAAAAACAGGTTGGTAGAAACCATGTTACTTTATGCTCTACCTGTAAACCCTGTAAAGTCCAGTGAGATGCTGATTCCTTTCAGGAGTTATTTTGGTTTCTTCCCTGTGGCACACTATTATAATTATGGTTATTTTTAGGACTGGCATTTCAGTATTAATTATTAAAGTAAGGCCAGTCAACTCAGTTCCGACTGCTTTCTAAATTTTGAATCTAAGAAGGAAGTCAGTAACAGTAATTTTTATAAAAGATATTTTTTTTCTTTTGTCTTTTTGCCTTTTCTAGGGCTGCCCTTGCTGCATATGGAGGTTCCCAGGCTAGAGGTCTAACAGGAGCTGTAGCTGCCTGCCTACACCACAGCCGCAGCAACGCGGGATCCGAGCCGCATCTGCAACCTACACCACAGCTCACGGCACTGGATCATAAACCCACTGAGCGAGGCCAGGGATGGAACCCGCAACGTCATGGTTCCTAGTCAGATTTGTTTCCTCTGAGCCATGATGGGAACTCCGATATAAAGGATTTTATATTTTGTCTTTTAGTATATGTTATTTATAAATGGTGACTTAAATTGATTAAAAATTCGTGCTTTAAAAGGTCTAATTGTATAATTTCTTTTGGTTAAATACCTCTTTCCCCCTCAAAACTTGTTTGAGGACGGTTTTAATATGAAGTTTGTATGTTTAAAGACACCATGAGTTAGGAATAAAAATCTCTTTGCTAAACTTACAGTTGAAATCCTTACTCAGATTTTAATATGTAGCTGTTCTCTAATTGTTTCATGTCTTATCTCAACAAATGGCTGTATGACCATTAGGGGATAGGATTATGAACTGAGCTTTAAAAACAAACAAACAGAAACCTTCCTGTTTGTGCCACTTGCACCCTATATGGTGGTTGGTATGTTAGATTACTTTCATAAAGAAATAATTGTTGGAGTTCCTGTTGTGGCCCAGCGGAAACAAATCCGACTAGGAACCGTGAGGTTGCAGGTTCAATCCCTGGCCTCGCTCCGTGGGTTAAGGATCCGGCGTTGCCTTGAGCTGTGGTGTAGGCTGCAGACACGGCTTGGATCCTGCGTGGCTGTGGCTGTGGCATAGGCTGGCAGCTGCAGCTCTGATTAGACCCTTAGCCTGGGAACTTCCATATGCCACCCTGAAAAGCAAAAGTAATAATAATAGTAATAATTGTTGGGAGTTCCCTTTTGGCGCAGTGGATTAAGGATCTCTGTGTTGTCACTGCAGTGTCTTTGGTCACTGTTGGGACACGAGTTTCAGTCCCTGACCTGGGAAGTTTTATATGCTGCAAGTGCAGCCCCCACCCCCAAAGAAATAATTATTGATTGTTTGAATACCGGTAGTAACTTTTAATTATTCTTAATTTTTTTTTTTTCATCTTTTTGCCTGTTCTAGGGCCACACTCACGGCATATGGAGGTTCCCAGGCTAGGGGTCTATTCGATCTGTAGCCGCTGGCCTACACCACAGTCACAGCAATGCTAGATCTGAGCCACGTCTGCGACCTACACCACAGCTCACGGCAACGCCAGATCGTTAACCCCCTGAGCAAGGCCGGGGATCAAACCCGCAACCTCATGGTTCCTAGTCGGATTTGTTAACCACTGAGCCACGACGGGAACTCCTAATTATCCTTAAATTTTCATTTAATTATTTAGAGGATATTTTGTCAGACCATTGGTTCTCCTGGGAATCCAGTCTTTGGGGAAGCCAAGAACATCTTTAAAGATTGAAGAAAGTTCTTTTACTTCCTAAAGCTACTGTCTGACCAGCTCAGCTCTATTAAGAAATGCGGGAAGTGGGGATTTAGTTACTTCTGTAATAATAACACATGAAATTAATTTCAAAGTTCAGCTATAAGTTATTTGAGACATACCTGTTTAATGCAGTGGTCACACCCAGATATTCGCAAGATCTGGGACAATAACATAAATGTGTAACCTCATAGAGGTTATGGTAAACGAAGAAGTATTTGTCATTTTGAAAGGCATTTAGAGGGAGTTCCCGTTGTGGCACAGCAGTTAACGAATCTGACTAGGAACCATGAGGTTGCGGGTTCGATCCCTGGCCTCGCTCAGTGGGTTAACGATCCAGTGTTGCCGTGAGCTGTGGTGTAGGTCACAGATGCAGCTCAGATCTGGCGTTGCTGTGGCTGTGGCATAGGCCGGCGGCTACAGCTCTGATTCGACCCCTAGCCTGGGAACCTCCATATGCCACAGGTGCGGCCCTAAAAAGACAAAAAAAAAAAAAAAGCATTTAGACTTTAATTTCAAAGTAATACAGTTTTGGGGTTCAATGTCTACTAAGCTATTTTTTGCTGTTGTCATGTGCGAGTTTCTGGTTTAAATTCTTGCTGTTTATAACTGTCTTAAGGTGAATGGTGGTCTAGCTTTCCTGCAGATGAGGTCTTCTCTATCTAGAGGCAAAAATGAGTTCTTAAATAGGGAGGTCATTTCATGATTAGAGAAAGCAGGGAGCCCTCTGTTTTCTCTAGTCTGAAGTAAAAACAGACTAGGATAACTTTATAATCCAATATTTTGGTAATGTTTTACTGAATGGACTGTGCGAATCTGTTGACATTTTTTTTTTTAAAGCTGCAAGTCAAAATTAGAACATTTCATATTTATAGTGAAAAGAGTTTACATACATACTCTGTTAAAATAATTCACTGCTTTTTAGTTGAAGAAAGATGTCCTAAATACATGACCTCTTTAAAAATTTTTCGGCAGAGAGATTTTACTGTAGATGTCCTAATTGAGTCAAATTTTAAGATAAATTTTTTCCTTTTATGATTGTTTAGCTGAAGTAGAGCATAATTGTTGCTCTACAGAAATCTATTTTAATAAGAGTTCCTATTGTGGCTCAACAGTCAAGGACCCAACATTGTCTTCTGTGTTGGTGATTTATCAGATGTCCTCTTGCCTATTAACCTTGAAATCTGCCTTGTGGGGAATGAAAATTCGTGTCACACCTTTAATACCTTCTTCTTCATAATCATGACTTTAGATTTCTGGAAGCTCTTAATCACTTCGAAAAAGCAAAAACCTTGATTTGCCGTCTTCCCGGAGTGTTAACTTGGCCCACAAGCAATGTGGTTATTGAAGAAACTCAGCCAGGGAAAATCAAGGTAAGCGTTTATTTACGTAGACAGCTTCCTTCTAACCATAAAACCGTCTGCGCTTGGACTCAGGTGTCAGAAGACAGGGAGGTAGAAGCACTCAGACCTCCGCATGACGCCCTCTAAAGACGGGTGAGAGTCACCAGCTTTACTGACTGCTTCCTATGGGCCAGTCCCACACACCTTCCATTTATCCTCGCCTTTAGCCTTTAGAGCAACCCTCCGTGATTATTATTCCCGTTTTACAGATGCAAAGGATTACTTTTAGAGAGGCTAAGTGATGAGCTCAAGGTTCAATAGCTAGGAATTAGTGGAGCTGGAACTTGACTCTAGGCATCCTGACTTCAGAGCATGGGTTGTTAATCAGTGTGATGTACTGGTTGTGCTTAGAAACATCATTGTTTCATCATGGATACTGAGATGGTATTTGAAGACTGAAAATATAAATTTAGTCCCATATCCAGAAGCGTAGGATTCTTCGCTGGTTCGGGAAAGATGAAGTTATGTGAATTGACTGGGATAGGGCTTTACTTGTGGTGAATCCTGGCAAGTACTCAGAACTTCCTTTTGGCAGAAGCTTTTAAAAACACAGGAAACAGCTTTTATAAATAAATAATAAAAAGAAACTGGTTAAAAGTAGCCAAAAGATCTGAATAGGCGTATATGCTAATAAGTTGTATAAATAGACAGTAAGCATGTAATGTGTGTTCAACCGCAGCCATCAGAGAAACAGAAATGAAACAAGATGCTACACACCCACTAGGGTGGCTGCAATCAAGAAGGCACATAATTGCAAGTGTTGACAAGGAGGCGGAGAAACAGAACCCCCATACATTGCTGATAGGCTTGTAAAATGATAAATTGCTTTGGAAAACAGTCTGGCAGTTCCTCATAGGTTAAAGATAAGAATTCCCACATGACCCAGCAGTTTTACTCCTAGGTATATGTAGAGACAGGAAAACATATATTCTCACAAAATTTTGTAACGTGAGTGTTTATAGTAACATTATTCCTAACATTCAAAAAGTGGAAACACCTTGAAGTGTCTGTCAACTCATGAATGTTTAAATAAACACAGTGTAACATATATAGTTGAATATCATTTGGCCATCAAAAGGAATGAAGTACTGACACATGCTACAGCATAGATGAACCTTGAAAACATTATGCTAAATGAAAGAAGTCAGACACAAAAGACCATGTATTGTGTGTTTCTGTTTATCTAAAAATCTCCAGAATAGGAAAATATATGTGTAAAGACAGCCAGTAGATTAGTGGTTGTCGGGAGATTGAGGGAAAATGGAAAGGGATTGCTAATGGGTATGGGGTTTCTCGTTAGGGGGTGAAGATGTTCTAAGTTTAGATATGGTGATAGTTGTAAAACCCTGTGAAAGTACTAAAAAAGCACTGAACGATAGGCTTTAAATGTGTGAATTGTATGGTATGTGAATTATGTCTCAACAAAGTTATTACATACAATGAAACAGGGATTGTTGGGAGTGGAGGCCTGGGATCTGTTGATAACAGGAGGGGCCTTGGGGGCCTCTAGGGCAGTCCGATAGTTCTCCAGGGAAAGCAGCAGCACAGGTGGAGGGATGCGGGGAGGCGGCAGTGAGAGTGCTGGGATCCAAGGTGAAATGACCCTGGGAATGCGGAGAACAGTGGAGTCCTAATGTTCTCCCTCATTCGACTCCCTCTGAATGCTTAAAGGAGACTTCTGAGAGCTACATGTTGTAACGTGAGGTCTGAGAATTATAACCCAGGATGAGATTTTGTTTCGGAGCCTGAAATTCTGAAAAAATTTTTTAGTGCTTTCTTCCCTGTCTTTCTCTCCTGACCTGCCTCTGTATCAGCCTCCTGAAAGGAAGAACTTTAAACCTTGTATGTAGTTCTCGGCTAAAAGGCATTTAGTCATTTCTGTGCTGAAAATATTTTGATGGCCAGAGGTTATTGAAATCACAAGCATTTTATTGATGAATTAGTGCTATAATAATATCATCTTTGTATACTTTTATTGTAGATGCTGTTAGAGAAATTTATTGAAGAATGCAGGTTCCCTCCAGTGCCGGATGCCATTTGTTGCTATCAGAAGTGCCGTGGATATTCCAAAATCCAGATATACATAACTGATCCAGACTTTAAGGTATGTAATGAGTTTATAGTAGGACATTAACTTGTAGAATTCTGCCTTATAATAGATTCAGAACAGATTTGATAATTGGAGGCATCCAAGTTCTCTGGCTTGTTAGCAGGTTTTTTTTTTTTAATGTCCTCTTGTCCACCCCATCCCCTGGACATCTTCATCATCTCTCCTGGGGACCCAGAGTCATTGAAATAAACACAAGGGCAGGGATGGTGTCCTGAGAAGACAGGCTAGCTAATTCCATTTCTCCTTTCTGGCCACAGGGAACAAAATGAGGTTGTATCTCTGATTTGTTGCAGTTCTAATTTCTTGTAAATTTGACTCCAAGAACCTGAAGGACACTGTGATCACTGAATTGATAACTCCTAGAGGCTTAACTCTGAGTTGAAGTCTGGCAAATAACCAAATGAGACCCTGAGCTTGGTTTATCCAAGAGGATAGGAGTTGTGGTTCCCACTGTGGCTCAGTGGGTTAAGAACTCGACATAGTGTCTGTGAGGATGCGGGTTCAATCCCTGGCCTCGCTCAGTGGGTTTAGGATCTGGTGTTGGCGCAAGCTGCTGCATAGGTTGTGGTCCTCAGCTCGCAGCTCCAGTTCAACCCCTATCCTGGGAACTTCCATGTGCCACAGGCGCGGCCGTGAGAAAAAGAGAATAGGAGTTCCCGTTGTGGCTCAGTGGTAACAAACCTAACAAGCATCCATGCAGGTTCGGTCCCTGGCCTTGCTCAGTGGGTTAATCATCTGGCGTTGCCGTGAGCCTCACCGTAGGTCACAGACGTAGCTTGGCTCCTTCATTGCTGTGGCTGTGGCGTAGGCCAACACCTGCAACTCTGATTCAGCCCCTAGCCTAGGAACGTCCATATGCCGTAGGTATAGTCCCCAAAAGAAAAATAAGACTCTGCCCTCTGTCCCTAGTTAGTAGATCAGATGAAATAAAGCTTGATATTGTAAAAGGATAATGCGTTTGTAAGCTATGGAAATGAATATGTCAGTCAAACTGTATATTTCTAGCACTAGGCATTCTGGGGTAGAGAAGTATTATATTCGAGTAAATGTGATATCCAGCTGTGTCTGCCAGGTGAATGCAGACAGCTTTCTCTTTATCGTAATATGTGTGTGTGTGTGAGAGGGAGAGAGCGGGGGTGTGTGTGTATTTCTCTGTGTAGACATATTTAAAATGTGAATTTCAAATTGTTTTAAACCTCCAGGGTTTTATACGAATCAGCTGTTGCCAGTTCTGTAAAATAGAATTTCACATGAACTGTTGGAAGAAGTTAAAAACAACAACCTTTAATGATAAAATTGACAAGGTAAAGCTAACAAGATTGTTTGGATTTTCTAGTATGCTTATTGCATGTTGATTTTTTTTTTTTCCTGAGAATCTTCAGGGATATCACAAGAGACTATGAACTCCTCCCTATGCCTGAGAAATAATTAGAAAGTATTCGATTAAAAATTTAATGGTAAAGTAGAAAATCAGTTTTTGCTTTTATTTTTATGCGCGTGTGAAGACAATAACCATAGAGGCTTTTAGTAAATTGTTGGACCATCTTTTACGTTGGGAATGTTACGATCAAAAATAAAAACTTAAGGGGTTCCCTGGTAGCTCAGTGGGTTAGGAATCTGGCATTATCACTGCTGTGGCTTGGGTCACTGCTGTGTTGTGGGTTTGATCCCTGACCCAGGAACTTCTGCATGCCGTGGATACAGAAAAAAAAAAAACGAAAAACCGAAAAAGAGGTTTAAATGTCTGATTTTACTGTTATGATGTAGAATTGGGACTTCAGATTTTTTATTTTGTAACAAAATTTGATGATATAATTTGTACTAAGAGATCAACTTAAATTTTGTACTGCCACTACTCGTTGGGGTTTCCCTTAATTAGCGAGATAACGATGTTTATTACTGTTATACTTTGAAAGAAGTCATAATTTTATAATTTTATTTGCACTCATAGAATTAGTTTCTGATCCATATAAACTATGCACTTAAAAAAAAAAACCTTTTACTACACTGCTTAGCCTCGTGTAAACCCCTGTCCTTATTGAGGAACAAAAATAAGGTGGTTGTGCCAGGTATATGTTACCGCTCGGAATTCAATTGAGTAGAAATAAATTCTCCCATTTCATACACTCGTGTATTGGCTTAAGGGTATATGGTATGATCGAGTAACTGTTGCCATGGAGTCATTTCCGCTCTGTCTCCTTCCTTTAATTGAGATTGTCTATGGAGTTGCTGTGTCGTAGCTCAGTGGTTAACGAATCCAACTAGGAACCATGAGGTTGCGGGTTCGATCCCTGGCCTTGCTCAGTGAGTTAAGGATCCGGCGTTGCCCTGAGCTGTGGTGTAGGTTGCAGACGACGTGGCTTGGATCCCGCGTTGCTGTGACTGTGGTGTAGGCCGGTGGCTACAGCTCCGATTAGACCCCTCGCCTGGGAACCTCCATATGTCACGGGTGCGGCCCTAAATAAAGGCAAAAAGACAAAAAAAAAAAAAAAAAAAGAGATTGTCTAACTGTAGGTGCACTCCGTGATCTTAACCACTCCCATGGATTGAAATACCCTCTGTGAATTCGCTTCCGCCAGGATCTATTGAAGTAGCCCAGATATCTCATAACTTAAAGATTCATTTCTGGCTTACATTACTTGTCCTGAAGTTTTGCAGTTGTTTTTTGGGTTGTAGCAGCTCTAGTCTGCGTTGTGTGTGGTTTCTGACTTGAGGTCGGGGAGCGACTAGAACATGTTCTCTTGACAGAGGGGAAAAGAGCAGTAGCCTCCATCCAGTACCGCGTAAGGCTTTTTCCTGTACGTGGTGTTCGTCACGGCAGCTCACCTTGCGGGAGCTGCGCAAGGCCCACCCTTGGTCCAGCTGCAGCTGGAAGTACATTCCTCCTACAGGGAAGTCAGACGGCAGTGAGCTGGGACTTGGCAGTGCCTCCCTGAAGGAGGTTTTCCATCACATTTTGACTGTTCTGATTTAAGGTGGTGTACGTGTATAGAGTTCTGCTGAGATGTTGCCTTCTTTTTTTTTTTTTTAATTAAATAGGATTTTCTACAAGGAATCTGTCTTACTCCTGACTGTGAAGGAATCATTTCAAAGATCATCATCTTCAGCAGTGGTGGTCAAGTTAAATGTGAAGTAAGTATCTAACAAAGGGGAAATCATAGTAAAGTGATAACCAAAATGCTTATACCTTAAAAACTACAATTTAAGTGGAAGTTGTACTATTTGGATCTTGTGTTTTCCAGGAAACAGTTCCTTCATACAAGAAATTATAGGAAATAATAGGATGTGAGAATACTTCTTTGCAGGGAGGGATTCTCATATTCTTTTATCTCCTGAAGGGAAAGGATGCTTTTTTACATTTTAGTTTTACCGCTTTTACTCTTTTTGATAACCTTGCTTTTTAATCCCCAGTAAACATTTGGGTACCAGTGAGGTGAGGGCCTGAAGGAAGGAGAAGAATGTCTTGAGGGATTATTTTGAGCTTCACCACGTGAGAGTTGTAGCAGTGGATTGTTGTGATGACATTTGTAGTTTACTTTATCTTCTGCTTACTCTTAATTTTTTTTTTTTTAACTTCTTAAAGCGTGTCTACTCTCTTGTTCCTCTTTTCAGTAAATTGTTTATGCTAAAGTTCTCTGGGCTTTTCTTTGGGTCAGAACATCATCACTGTTCTCTGTCAAATTGAACATTGACTGTATGCTTCTGAAATGCTCGTTACTTGTGGGTTTGTGCTTTATGTCATGGGAGCATGAAACAAATTTTGGATGTCTTTGTTTTATTTAAAGTTTGAACACAAGGTCATTAAAGAAAAGGTTCCTCCAAGACCTATTCTGAAACAGAAATGTTCTAGGTAAGATTTTTTTGATAATCAGCTTCATAATGTCTATTAGAATATGATTCTGTTAAATGCAGATTTCTAAATTATGTAGTTTTTAAAATTGGCTCTGCACACAAATTCAAATAAGTATTTTTTAAGTGAATTTTGTGGATATTTATAACTTTCAAGAGTACTAGCCTAAAATGGTTACATGCTAAAAAAAATTATAAGTAAAATTATGACATTTGAACTATGAAATGACATTTAATAAATTTGACATTTGGATGAAAATTGCGTACTTATCTCTCAGTTGTTTAAACTTTAATTCCAAAAGCATCTTTCCTTTTACTCTCTTCAGCCAACAGTTTGAACCAGTGACTAGTTCTCACTCCTAAATATTAAATGATCTGTCAAAATTATTCACTTCTTTGTTCTTCTTGTTCAGATCAAATGACTCCAATCCTTTTTTCTTTTCTTTTTGGTTCTGCTTCTTGTTTTCCATTTTAAGTTATTTTTTTCATCATTGACCAAGAAAAGTCAAAAGAAAAGATGAACAGTTATTTGTTGAAGAGAATTCATTGTGATCACATCTCCAAATTTTAGTGTTGTGGGCCGTTATTGGGTTGTGAAAATTACATTCTACTGTGGGATTTTTCTTTGAAATGAGTTGTTCGCATGTATTGTCTTACAGAGTAATTTTTACCATTCCTGTTTACCTAAGCAGTAATTTACATCCATGAAAATAACATCCGTGTTGTCTATACATGCAGCCCTTAATCAGAGTCACACAGTCATGTAGTTCTTGTTTTCATGAAACAAGTACTCTTGTTTTGACAGAATTGGCCACGTTAAAAGTTTTTGGTAATGAACCGAAGATGCAGGCCAAGTTCTTAACTAAAAAAGGGAACTTCTAACTTATTTGGAGAATGGTTTCTACAATAGGCAAAGGAACATAGTTAACTGAGTTTATAACAAAAGTGAATTATCACTAATTGTAAATATTTATCAGCCTAGAGAAGCTAAGGCTGAAAGAAGACAAAAAAATGAAGCGCAAGGTCCAGAAAAAGGAAGCGAAAAAGTTGGCACAAGAAAGAATGGAAGAGGACCTAAGGGAAAGCAGTCCACCCAAAACCGAAGAGCAGAAAGGTAAGCTGGGAGTCCAGGGCGTGAGAACAGTCTGTTCTTGCTTCACAGTACCATGATAAATATTCATCTTATGTTGTTACTGAATTGAAATTTAGATTTTAGTTAGTATTTTGATATAATCACCGTCTCCTAATTACCCTGAGCCGGGGAAGGGTTTGGTGTAAGGGACACTGGACTCGGAAGCAGCACACAGGGATTGAAAACGCCACCTGGCCACCAGTTCAGGGCGAACTCCCTGTCAGTGTCCTTATCTCCAAAGGGAAGGTGAGAATCAGACCTCAGATGCGTGTTACATGCCTGACAGTGGTCTGTAGACTCTGCTCCACCGACTTAAGTTTGAAACATTGAACTGTAGATTATCTGAGATGTGTCGGGTTCAAATAAAGAAGCAGCTCCTAAAAGGTGCCAGAGAGATTCTCTAGTCCGGCCTTGTGCTGTCTGCTCATCTTGTCGTTGTTCTCTGATCCTCCTGAGAGCTGTCTCGGTAATTTCACTGTTCTGGGAATTTACTCACTTGCAGGCTTGGGGGATTATTTGAGTTTTTAAATTAATTAATTTTATTTATTTTTGGCTTTTTTAGGGCCACACCCGCGGCATGTGGAGGTTCCCAGGCTAGAAGTCTAATTGGAGCTGTAGCCGCTGGCCTGCGCCACAGCCACAGCAACATGGGATTCAAGCTGTGTGTGCAACCTACACCACAGCTCATGGCAACGCCGAAGCCTTTAACCCACTGAGCGAGGCCAGGGATTGAACCCGCAACCTCATGGTTCCTAGTCGAATTTGTTAACTACTGAGCCACGACAGGACCTCCTATTTGAGTTTTTAAAATTGAAGAGTAATTAGTTTCAGGTGTTCATTGTAATGATTTGATATTTGTATATATTGCAAAATGATTATCATGGTAAGTCCAGCAAACATCACCATACATAGTTATGGAATTTTTTTTCACGAGAACTTTAAAGATCCACATGCAAATATACAAAACAGAATTGTTAACTGTAGTCATCGTGCTGTACATTACATTCCCAGGACGACTTTCAGTTTTAAGTTAAAGTGCATGATTCTCATTTTCCACTGTGAAGGCTGTTCCCAAAATGAAATATTTCCAATCTTTATTTTTCATCTACTGTGCCATTAATGTTTCACATATTAGTCAGAATTATCTTTGCTACCAAAAAAGTTTTCAGTGAACATTTGTAATATTTTTTGTATTTTATTAGTATTTTGTTTATTTTATTTCATATTAGCTTCAAGAGGCTAAATGGCCATTTTTAGGGGAAGATGAGCTTCTGAGATATTTTCCAACGTGGGATCAGAAACCCCACCTGTCTCCAATATAGGATCCAACAATAAGATGAATGTCAGTAACAAAAACTGCCAAATATTAATTGAATTTATACCTGAGAAAATGATCCCTTCAACTCCAGGAAAAAAAAAAAAACAAGAAAACCCTTTGCATTTATACCTGAATGTAAGGTTTGGGTGGTTGATGAGGTTCAGTTGGGATCGTTGAGGAAAGTAGCCTTATTTAAAGGGACTAAGTTTTTAGACGTTAATGTGAGTTGCGCAAGTGAAGGAGATAAGGCACCTGATATGTCTGATTTAATGTGAACTGTCACATCTTTTCATAGATGGTGTTAAATGTTTTATTTATATTCCTCATTTAAAATTTTGGGGTTTATTTAAAACAACGTGAAGACTACATTTGAGTCATGTTTTGTATTGTTTATATGTTACATTAATTTTTTGAGCGTATATTTTTGCAAATCTATCCTCTTTCTCCTTTTTTACTGACCATTGTTCTTTATCCTTAGAAACTGTAGATAGTGTTCAGAGTTGCCAATTCCTTGATGACAGAATTCTGCAGTGCATAAAACAGTATGCTGACAAGATTAAGTCCGGTATACTCAATAGTTCCAAGCTTCTCAAAGAGCTGCTTTCCTGGAAGGTTTTAACCACAGAAGACTACACAACCTGCTTTTCTAGCAGAAATTTTCTGAATGAAGCAGTGGACTATGTCATACGTCATTTAATTCAAGAAAAGAATAGAGTAAAGACAAGAGTTTTTCTGCATGTTTTGAGTGAACTTAAAGAAGTGGAGCCAAAATTAGCCACCTGGATCCAGAAACTTAATAGCTTTGGTACGTCATTAAATTCTAGAGATGCAGTTTAGTAGGAAGGGTAAATGGGTCTCTGAATCCTCTTTCATTTTCCTGGCATCATTTATGCTTTTTAGAATGTAGGACTACAGATTTGTATGGTTAAAACTACTATTTCCCACCAATTAAAAATTTTAGGTTACTTTATGGATGGGTTACAGTATACTTTTTCAGAAGGTATAAATGCAGGAAAGTTGAATCAATAAGAAAATCCAGGGAGTTCCATCATGGTCTAGTGGTTAGGATTCGGTGCTTTTGTCTCTGCGTGCCTCAGCCAAAAAATTTATATAGCCAGTCTTACTAAACTGTTTGTAAACGTGTGAACTATGTGAATACTGGGCACAGCTGTGGGTAAATAGCTCCTCCTGGAGTCAGCTGCTGTGCAGTGTCCTCTGGGATTGTGCCGTCCAGTAGTCAGATTCCTTAGTGAAAAATTCAGAGGGCAGAGTGGGATGGAACTAATTGCTTGGGGATACCTAAGGCAAATCTGTATCTAAGGATTAAGGGACAAATACCCTGGCATTGACCTTCAGTGTGTGAGTCCCAGGGTCACACGTCTCCATGACTCTGATTTTCCTAATTTGGTTGCGGAAGAACCCCCAGGCAGGCTCTGTGACCAGTGCCACACCGGGTCTGCAGAAGACAGCTGCAGAGAGGGCTGCTGGCTGATATCGGAAAGCGATTCTTTGGGTACTTGCCAGGGCCTTGTTTGTGTTGGTGACCAGGCTGGCAACTGCCTAACGCAGTAGGTGATCCAGTTGGCAGCTGTTGGGCAGAAGGCTGGCGGGAGCCTCAGCAGGGCAGGCCCTCTCAGCAGTGGTCCATAGAGAGGCCCTGGCCAACCTCCCTGAGCGTTTAGACATGGAGCTGATGGAATTCTGTGGCTTCGGAGAAGATGTTGTTAAGCTTCTGTCAGCAGGGACAGTAAGATGGCAGCAGACTTGGTGTAGTTGACAGCTTAAATGTTGCTGCTTGGAGCAACAGCAGATCTCCACGGGTTTCTGGCCTCAGAAGTTTACTCTTGAGTGATGATGGCATTAGTGTCTGCTGACAATCGGATAAGTAAATTATGAAGTTACTTCTTTAATCTGCTGTAGAAGGGATTAGTGGCGCTCTCGCTGTGGCTCAACGGGATCCAAACGTCTCTGCAGAGCCAGGACGCAGGTTCAATCCCTGGCCCAGCACAGTGGGTTAAAGGATCTGGTGTTGCTACAGCTGTGGCGTGTGGCATAGGTCGCAGCTGCAGCTGGAATCTGACCCCTGATCTGGGAACACTATGCTCAGGGGTGGCAGAAAAAAAGATTAGTTTAAACCCAGCAAGAAGGAGGGGGGTGTCACATTTCAATATTAGATGTGGTCTGCTGCCTTGCCTTAAGCGAGCGCAGACTTTACTGTGAGCCTTAGACGGAGATGCGAGTGTGGGGTTTCTTCTTTGGTGATTCCCTTAAACCTTGTGTAAGTATTTTTTGTGGTCCCTGATTCTGGTGTTTAAATATATTCAGTTTTCATGTAACATCATCTCTGCAAAGCTATTTTCCTCTGGAAGAAACAGCCATTCAGAGTAATTTTAACTTGGCAATCTCTGCTTCCTATGCTTCCTAGAACCTGTGGTCTGAGTCGTGTCAGAGGCAGTTGGGGGCAAAGAGCAGAGCCACCCTTTGCTTTTTGGAGGCTGTTAATAAGGGGTTCACCATCCTCTCAGTAGTAGCACTTGAGGTTGCAGCCTCCCCTTTTTCTGAGTTGGAGAAGGGGGAGTAAAAGCAGAGACAGTGACTGCTTTGATTCTTGTGAGGAGCCGTGATGTTTGGGGGGATAAGGTGCAGTTCTTGGAGGTGCTGGGGGAGGACTTTACCCATTTTCTGTTTTAAGTGTATTTCAGAAGCTCAGTGTTTTGTTATTATGGACTATACATAGAAAAGCATTGTATAATCTTTCTAGCATATGCTAATTGGAATCAAAATATTACAAATTAGTGAAAAGTTATTGTTATATTTTAAAGGAATGTAATGCTTTCGAAAGGGCCTTTTAAAGGGATTTAATTCCATTTATCTCCTAAGTCTAATAAAAATAACTGTAATAATAGAAACCTTTGGCCCACCTCATTCAACTAATAGATAAGAACTACTATAGTTAACATAATAATGTGAAATGGTATTTCTAAAGTGCGTAATAGCTTGAGTAACTTTGTTCTCAAGTATTTAAGTGTTTTCACTAAAAATGTAAGCAAACTATAATAGAACTAGTTTCAGAGATGTGGAACAATGTGATTTTTATAGCAAATGATTTTTCCTTTCTTCAGACTTGACTTTTGTGTTTTGTTATAGGCTTAGATGCCACTGGACCTTTTTTTTCTCGTTACGGGGCCTCTCTTAAGGAGCTTGATTTCAGCATCATGACTTTTCTCTGGAATGAGAAATATGGTCATAAATTAGGCTCTATAGAAGGAAAGAAGCTTGATTATTTCTATGAGCCAACGTCCTTGAAGGAAGCGCGGTGTTTAATATGGCTGCTGGAGGAACACAGAGACAAGTTCCCAGCACTGCACAATGCTTTGGACGAATTCTTCGATATAATGGGTATGTGGACTGAGTTTCAGTTTATATCTAATCTCGGGAGAAGATCTGCGAAGGATCTAGCTTACTTAACAACTTAGCAAAGAAAATAGTGAAAATTGTTACGGTATAGCATGATTATTTGGGGAAATTAGTATTAAGAATGATTTTTTTTTTTAATGTCATAAAATATTTTTACTCTGAGGCGGATGGGTACTTTACACAGGCTATATACCCATGCGATTTTCATGATAGGCATTTTGACAGTGTCATGGCAAGGACTGCATGTTAAAGGGATGGAATTTATTAGGAAGTGGTTTTATTTGTAGCTGTGAAGAAAGCGTTGGCCTGAAGCGGTAGGTGATGTTTGTAGAACCTAGAGCAGGTAGCATATCTGTTGTAGTGGGAAGAACCTAAAATGGGGGCAGGAAAAGTGGGCTATGGCCCAGCTTCTTCCCTGACTCGGTTCTTTAAAAACCTTCTTACTACTGTCTCAAGGCCCTATGCTAGGTGTTTACAAGGAATTCAGAAGTACTTATGTTAGTCCCTGCACGCGAGGACCTTGTGTTCTAGAAAAGCGAGTAAGATGAGTACACAGATAGCTGTGATATGGGAGTAAGCACAATAAGGGAGGATCGGAAGAAGTGCTGAGGGCTCTCCTGGGAAGAGGAGAGCCTCCGTGCAGGGTTAGAGCCCAGCCTGGTTGTAAATGTGTGGGTGGAATCGGACAGGGTGGAGGGGAATTGGGGGAACTCTTTGGGTAACAGCCTAGAGTCCATTTTGGCGGAATAGGTTAACTGGTAGTTAATTCCTTAGCTTCTCTTGGTTATTGGTTTCTTCATTATGAAAATGAGAGGATTTGGAACCAGTGATGTGTGTGATTTCATTTAGCTCAAAATTCTAATGTTCTTAGATTCTAAATTAAATTCCTCATTTTTGGTACTACATGTATGTCTTAGGATGGTGCCTGCCCCCAGCCTTCATCTTTTCCCTCAGCATCAGAAATCTGCTTTGTATGTTGTCAGAAGTTAAGACTTTCAGATTTCTTACTGTTTGTTTTATTTTTTATTTTTTTTATTTAACTTAATTTTATTTCAATTATAGGTGTACAAAAATCGTTGCAAGTCAATTTGATAGATTTTGTGTCCCAAACCCACAGTGCATCCCCCCACCCCCCAGATTGTCTTATTTGAAAAACCAAGGTTTTCCAAAGTCTGTGAGTCATTGTCTATTCTGCAAAGAAGTTCATTGTGTCTTTTTAGTTTCCACATGTAAGCGGTAGCATTGGGTGTTGCTGTCTAATTGCCTGACTGGTTTCACTTGGCATGATAATTTCTAGGTCCATCCATGTTGCTATAAATGTTGGTGTTTCCTTCATTTTAATGGCTGAGTAATATTCCATTGTGTGTATGTACCACATCTTCCCTATCCACTCCTCTGTTGATGGGCATTTGGGTTGTTTCCATGACCTGGCTATTGCATAGAGTGCTGCAATGAACACTGGAGTACATGTGTCTTTTCGAGTCATGGTTTCTGCTGGATAGATGCCCAGGAGTGGGATTGCAGGATCAAATGGTAATTCTATTTTGAGTTTTCTGAGGAATCTCCATACTGTTTTCTACAGTGGTTGCACCAGTTTGCATTCCCAACAGCAGTGTACTAGGGATCCTTTTTCTCCACACCCTCTCCAGCACTTATTGTTTGTAGACTTTGTGATGATGGCCATTCTGGCCGGTGTAAGGTGGTACCTCATAGAGGTTTTGATTTGCATTTCTCTAATGAGGTCTGATGTTGAACATCTTTTCATGTGTTTATTTGCCATCTGCGTATCTTCTTTGGAGAATTGTCTGCCTAGATCCTTTGCCCATTTTTTGATGGGTTGTTTGTTTCTTTGGTATTGAGCTGTTGGAGGTGTTTGTAAATTTTGGAGATTAATCCCGTGTCAGTCGATACATTTGCAAATATTTTCTCCCATTCTGTGGCTTGTCTTCGTTTTGTTTAGGGTTTCCTTTGCTTTGCAGAGACTTTGAAGTTTAATGAAGTCCCATTTTTTTATTTCTCTTTTTATTGTCCTTACTCTGACAGATGGATCTGAGAAGATGTTGCTATCAACTATGTCAGAGAGTGTTATTTTTTATGTTTTAATTTTTTTTGCCTTTTGTCATTTTAGGGCCGCATTCGCAGCACGTGGAGGTTCCCAGGCTAGGGGTCTAATTAGAGATGTAGCCACTGGCCTACGCCGTAGCCACCAGCCTATGCCGCATCCACAGCAACGCAGGATCCGAGCCACGTCTGCGACCTACACCACAGCTCATGGCAACGCCGGATCCTTAACCCACTGAGCAAAGCCAGGGATCAAACCCGCAACTTCATGGTTCCTAGTCGGATTCGTTAACCACTGCGCCACGACGGGAACTCCTTACTGTTTGTTTTAAAGGTACATAAAAAGATCTGACCTTGCACAAAAATGTTACATGTTACAAAGTTCAAATGCAGTATAAGGAGCAGAAAAGCTTACTTTTGTTGTGGCTCTTAGGAGAGAGTGCACTCAAATACAGATGGCTTTATTTTTCCAGGACACCGCTTCATGACTGGAAGTGACATGGTTCTTGGTAAACTGAATTTATTGCCATCAGTTTCCTGCTGCTGGTAATAAAATGCTATTCTGGGACTGAGCTCACAAAACTCAATGTGTGTTTGGATCACACAAGACAACTATAAAATTACACAGTTCCCTGGCATTGTGCATTTTCCCAGATTCTTATGTTCTGTACCTAAAATACGCAGTCCATCCAGCTGTGACTGTTTCTCTGCTTTTAGTCAAAGATTTGGAAGCTACCAACTAAATGACTAGCCAGCACATTTTCAAGCCAACACCTCTGCCTCTCATCTTCATCCCAGACGTTTTCAACCTTATCTCCTTTCATTTAAAGAAATGATTGTAGTTCTTAAAATTTTTCAAAATCCACTGATCTTGTAAGTAAGGGTACTCAATAATATCGCCAGTGCCCTGATAATTGGGAGACCCAGATTCTCTCCTGGACTCTGCATGCATGTTTCCCTGTTGAAATTTCTGTGTAGATGGCCACGAAGCCCTTTAGGAGTAGTATGGCTTAACCACTTGTATCTCCAGAGACCTGCTTTCCTAGATTTGTCTCAGATAGTAATGCCGTATGTGTTGCTTTTAAGCAGGGAACTCTGGAATTGGTCTTGACTTGTCCCTTTCCCTCTTACCCCGTATCTAGTTTGTTGCCCGTTCAGATAACCTTTATTTTTTTTGTGTGTGTGATTTTTTTTTTCTGTTATAGTTGGTTTACAGTGTTCTGTCCGTTTTCTACTGTACAGCAAAGTGACCCAGTCACACATGCACATATGCATTCTTTTTCTCACATTATCGTCCATCATGCTGCATCAGAAGTAACAAGATGTAGTTCCTAGTGCTATATACAGCAGGACAAATAAGCTTTATTCTTTCCTGTCCATCTCCACTCCCTAGGCCAGGATCTTAATAAGCTTTCTATGATCGCAGTAGCCTCCAAACTGGCTTCTGTGCCTCTGACCCTCCCACTCCACGTCTTTCCTTTATATTGCTATTGTTGACTCTTCTGAAACATCTCTCTGGTCCTCTTAAGTGTTGTTGTTTGACAAACACTTGCTTGGTTTTGCCTACAGATCGAATTTACATTGTCTGTTCAGGTTCGTCATCACTCTCCCCAGCTGCCCTCTGAATACAGGCCCCACTTCTTACTGCGCCCGGGCTTGCTTTGGGCTTTCCTGCCCCCTGCTATTGCTCACATCCTACTCCTTTGCTTGTTCATTTCAAGTCCCCTCTTCGCCAAGCTCCCCTGACCCCTCCTCGAGCTGCTCCTCTTGAAGACTTTATCATTCCATCAGCTTCGTTTTCACTGTATTTACTGTGGCGTTTAGCACACTGGGATGCAGGTGTTTGCCTCTGTGTGTAGTTTACAGGACATGAATTTATCGATGGCAGGGACTTTTTCCCACATTTCTGTATCCCTAGCACCTACCATAGAGTTTGGTGCCTAGAAAGCACTCAGATAGGCTAAATCACATTGAAATCTTGTGGTTCTTTGTGGTTGGTTTTCTACTGAGTTAGCCATTTTGCTCTTGGTTTCTAAACTAAACTTGGGTCTAAGCCAAATAAAGAGTAAAGCATAGCAGATGTTAGTAGTACCTGGGGTGGTTTTCTTAAGGCTTTCGTGTATTGTATGGCAATATAAATATTTTGTTTCCTCCTGAAACCATCTGTATCTTCCTACAGACAGCCGCTGCACTGTGTTAAGGAAACAGGACAGTGGTGATGTGCCAGTAAGTTATTTGATCACTTTCAATGTTACGTTCTAATTTGTGTCAGCCGAGGGAAGAGAAGAGGGCCCAGGCCAGTGTTTACTTACATCACAGCAGGTGCTCCAAGACCAAGTGTGAAGGACTTCTGGATGTCACGTGCTGTTTCACTAGAAAGTTAATGCCAGTCTTCCTCTTGGGATTGGAGCAACAGTCAGCGGACTCTGAAGCTTAAATCAGACAATGTCCGTGAAGTTTCACAGCTAATAAATGTTAGTCCTAGAAACAGGAAAGGAGTTCTTGTGTCATCTCTTGGCATAAAAATGAAATGTTATCTGTAGTGATTAAAATTATAATGTTTTGCTCTGTAAGGAAAACAAATGGACTTTGTTTTGAGTGGCTTCCAATTGAGTTTCAATTAAAATAATTCCAGAGTTGTCTTCCTTAGTAGTTTGTGGTAGGTTTCAAACAGAAAAAATGCTTTTGTTTACTTATTTTTAGGATCACGTCATCTATATTTGAAATTTTCTCTCAGTTCAGTTTATTAGGTATTGCCTGGCTAAGTATGGAAGAGCTAACATCTCCCATAGGAATTTAAATGCTTCTTCTAAATTCACTGTGCTCTACTAGTGTCTGGCCAGATACAGAATGTCTAACTTGGCTTAGTAAAAATAAAATCATTAAAATATCATAAGCATATAACTAGAATTGCTTTATTAGTCTGACAAATTACTTGAAATGACATAAACCTTGTTGAAAATGAGTTTAAGATGTTGGAACAATTTAATTTTAACATTAGGCACCGTTTAACTTTATTTTCTGTTATAAATTAAAACACTAGTGCTAACACACTACAGTGCTTTTTTTTTTTGTTAAACATTTTATGTAATTCAACTTAGAACTAGTCTATAAAAATCAGTATAATATAAAAATATCATATGGCAGCTTTATAATGTTGTTATTTGAGTATTCAGTAAATTTTTTCTGTTTCAGTTTAATTCTACCAAGATAAAAAACAAAGGCAAGAAAAAGAAGCCAAAAGATTCAAAGGTATGGAGTATTTTCTGTATTGATTCTTATTATCTAAAATGATTACTTGAATATGTAAATAAGAATTAACCAATTCTTAGGATATTCTGAAGCATTTTGTGGAGAAAGACTAGGTTTTTAGTCTAAAGATGTTTGACAGTCTTCTACATTTCGAGGAAGTTTAAGGTTCATATTGCATATAAGTAATTCTTGAAAAGGACTCTTTGTGGTTCTCTTTATTTTCTAAATATTTCCTAGTGAAATCATTGTCATAATGTAGGACTTTGTGTGGCTGGTCATGGAGCAGTGTGGCCAGGCTGCTTTGGGATCAGGCAGACCTGGGTTCTTACCTTGGTTCTACTAATTATTATTTTTATTATCTCTTATCTTAGTTCTACTAGTTATTTTTTTAATCTCTTAGGCAAGTTATTTGACTTCCCTGTGCCCTAGTGACATCATATGTATAACAAGACACATCCCTATGATTAATAACTGATAGAGTTATTATCTAAAATACTCAAAGATGATAAATACTAATCATCATGACAGTCTCAGAATGGATAGGATCCCTTCCTTCTTCTCACCTAAGGCTCTGCTTCAGGCCCATAGATAAGTAGGGAATTTTTTTTTTTTTTTGGTCTTTTTGCCTTTTCTAAGGCCACACCCGTGTCATATGGAGGTTCCCAGGCTAGGGGTCTAACAGGAGCTGTAGCCGCCGGCCTTCGCCACAGCCACAGCAACACAGGATCCCAGCCGCATCTTCAGCCTACACCACAGCTCACGGTGACGCTGGATCCTTAACCCACTGAGCAAGGCCAGGGATCAGACCCTCATCCTCACGGTTCCTAGTCAGATTCATTAACCACTGAGTCACGACGGGAACTCCAGTAGGGAATTATTTTTAAGTCTTATGGTGGCTCTCATGTGTTTGGTGGATTCAAATAGAGTGCAGGGGTTGAGAAAGTTAACAAATATTAAGGGAGAATGAAAACAGCTTCTAAGTTCCAATAACGCTTTTCTTGTTATTGTTGACCATATATCTTTAGTTTATCTAAAATGAGAGTTTAGAGTTCCTGTTGTGGCTCAGTGGTTAATGAACCTGAGTAGTATCCATGAGGACGTGGGTTTGACCCCTGGCCTTGCTCAGTGGGTTAAGGATCTGGCATTGCCGTGAGCTGTGGCGTAGGTTGCAGATGTGGCTCAGATCCCATGTTGCTGTGGCTGTGGCTGTGGCGTAGGCCAGCAGCTGCAGCTCTGATTCAACTCCTAGCCTGGAAACTTCCATATACCGCAGATGTGGCCCTAAAAAGACAAAAGACAAAAAAGTAAATAAAGGAGTTTAAACTGAGTGATAATTTAAAAATTTTTAGAGCATTGAAAGCTACCTAAATGTTCATTTGGGCCTATTTATGACTGTTGAAATTTTTATTACTGTATGTTCCTTTTCACAAGAAAACTTAGATATCTAAGTCATATGTTTTAACAATTTGCATACGTATTTATTTAAGCATTCATTAGTTTTAAGGTAGAAAGTCATTGTCATTTTTCTGTCTTTTAAACCAGCCTATGTTAGTTGGGTCTGGAACAAGTTCAGTAACACCAAACAATGAGACTGTCACTTCAGGTGAAGACCATAAGTAAGTACAATTTAAAATTTTTTGCTTTATTTTAGCTCAAGAGTTTAAACTTAAAAAGTGGTGTTAATTCAGTGTACTTTAAACTTGTGTTTTATTTCCCTAACTCCTCTGTCCAAAGATGTGCATCTGCTCTGACAACCTATGTGACCCATGGTGGTTGAATTTATAGCGTGGTTCGTCACTGTTAAGAATTGATATAAACTGCATTAAAATCCTAGGGCTGACAACATTCATGTGAAAAGTTTGATAACCTATTACATGCAATATTCTGTCTGAAAATCCTAGAAAATATTCTTTTAAATGCTTATGAAGAGAGGGTCCTATTGATAATTACTAGGAAGATGTTTTGGAGGGTATATATGAGGTTATGGTTTACTCTTAGGTGTTACTGATTCCCAGTGGTAACTGGTTATTGAAACTGAGTTTTCAAGAGACAAATAAACATTTTTAAAAAAGTAAAATTAATGAATAACGGTGACCTTCTTATACTCCATAAAGAACTAAAAACTCAAAAAAATTTTCCCCACATTTCTTAAATGAGTTGTAAAAGCAGTTGTTTTGCACATTTCCATGGGTTCTTTAAATGGAAGAATTGTTTTAAATTAAAATAATAATAGCCTAGGAATTCCTGGTGTGGCGCAGTGGAAATGAATCCGACTGGGAACCATGAGGTTGCAGGTTTGATCCCTGGCCTCTTTCAGTGAGTTAAGTATCTGGCGTTACTGTGAGCTGTGGTGTAGGTGGCAGACGTGGCTCAGATCCTGTATTGCTGTGGCTGTGATGTAGGCTGGCAGCTGTAGCTCTGATAGGACCCTTAGCCTGGGAACCTCCATATGCAGCAGGTGTGGCCCTAAAAAGCTAAATAAATAAATAAAGTAAAAATCATTGTGATTCTCACTTAAAATAATAAAAATAAAAGTAAAGGAGTTGCTGTCGTGGCTCACTGGTTAAGGAATCCGACTAGGAACCATGAGGTTGTGGGTTCGATCCCTGGCCTTGCTCAGTGGGTTAGGGATCCTGCACTGCCGTGAGCTGTGGTGTAGGTCGCAGACATGGCTCGGATCCCACACTGCTGTGGCTGTGGCGAAGGCCGGCAGCTACAGTTAGACCCCTAGCCTGGGAACCTCCATATGCCACGGGTGTGGCCCTAAAGGATGCATGGATGGATGTTGGATGGATGGATGGATGGATGGATGGATGGGTGGATAGATCGATAGATAGATAGAATAAAAAAAATAAAAATAGCCTGTACTTTGATAATCCTTACTCTCCAGGTATTATTCTGATAGCTTTTCATGTATAAACTCATTTAATCTTCCTGCCATTCTAGGAGATCAGTACTATTAATATGTCCGTTTTATAGATTAGGAAACTCAAGGCAGTGCAGTTGAGTGTTGTGCTCAAGGACACAAAGTCTCTACATAGCAGAGCCAGAAATTAAACCCAGCAATCTGGTTTAGAGCCCACACTCAAACTACTGCAACTTCTTAGAGTGCTAGAATCTTATGTTCTTTAAAAATATCTTTTTATTAAATAACTTACCAGTTTTAATCTCACTTTAAATTGATAGCAGTTATAGTAAAAGCTTTCATTTTTCTCTTAACGAGTTAGAATTCATGCAACATCAACTTTTTTTGGGGGGGGAGGGTCTTTGCCTTTTCTAGGGTCGCTCTCATGGCATATGGAGGTTCCCAGGCTAGGGGTTGAATCAGAGCTGTAGCCGGCAGCCTATGCCACAGCCACAGCAACGCCAGATCCGAGCTGTGTCTGTGACCTATACCACAGCTCACGGCAACGCTGGATCGTTAACCCACTGAGCAAGGCAAGGGATCGAACCCGCAACCTCTTGGTTCCTAGTCGGATTCATTAAGCCCTGAGCCATGACGGGAACTCCGAATTTTTTTTTTTTTAATTAGCAGTTTAAAAAAATTTGCCCTTGATAGCAAGAGTAAGTAATTAAAAGTGCTTACCCAGTATTCAGGTATATATGTCTCTTGACTGTGATTGTGGAAAGGCAAGTTTTCTGCATTAAATTCTCTGGTAGTGTTTTTGCATCCTAAAGCTCAGTAAGATATCACTGTATTTATCTCCATTTAAGTGTTATTCTGGGTCTCCTGAAAGTTTATTATTCACATTTTTTTTTTAATCAGCAAACGCAATTCAAGTTCTGCAGGCCCATTTGTGGTGCCTGACCATCTTCGTCAAGATGTAGAAGAATTTGAAGCTCTCTATGAACAGCACAGTAATGAGTATGTTGTCCGTAATAAGAAGCTGTGGGACATTAACCCAAAACAAAAATGTTCAACTCTATATGAGTAAGTAGTTTAACGTTACTACAACTATTATTTTATACTGAGACCGCCAGTCAGAGGTCTTAAATTGTCAGTCTGTGTCCCTTACGTTTATTAAACAATCATAATTGGCTCCTTAATGATTATTGGTTTTGTCAGTTTAAGCTGCTAATGTGGATACTTCCTGCTTCTCAGACTGCCCTGGTGTGTCCTGATAGGATGATAAACAGAGTTTCCAGCCATAATCTTTAATGTGAGTTCCAGGGTATACACTTGACAGTGGTGTATTATTTGACCCCATTGTCCAGATGTTGATGATGCAGTTGTTTGGTACCACGTAAGCCCAGGGACAGGTGATGTAGCTTGGTGAAGTGTTACCCTTTTCCTGGGGAAAGGATCCAAGATCTCATTATTAGTTCTTTTGAGATAGTCGTTCAGCTGGGATGATAGTTCAGGCATAGAGCCCGGGATCTGTATTGTATTGAAAACTTGACTTCCTGATGTTGATCAAATAAAAGAGAAACCTACTTTTCTTTTTAAGTAACTTCGGGCTGAAATACTTTTGGATTGAAAATGTGAATGTGAAACTAACAGTAAAGGCAATTCTTGGGGGAGTAGATAAAATCATAGAGCAAAGAGTTGAGGAAAATCTAGAAAGCATTTACCCTTTTGAGCTTGGCGTTAATAAGTGGTGCCTGATGCCTTCCTTAGCAAGAGAAGTTGAGGGCTAAGATCTGCAATAGGAAATTAATTTGAAAGCAAACTCCTGGAAAACCTATCCCTCGTCCATAATTTGATCATTTTTTCTATTTTTCTGAGTTTCATCATTCCTGTTTAGCCTCGTTATATGCTCTTGGATCTCTCTTCATAGCTTTTCTTCAGAGTTGAAGTGCTGAGTAAATCATATTTTCAGAGAACTAGATGACAGTCTGGAATCAGTTATAAAATTATATTAGTGTTTCTTTTTTTTTTTGCTTTTTTGGGGCTGCACCTGCGGCATATGGAGGTTCGCAGGCTAGGGGTCGAATTGGAGCTGTAGCTACCTGCCTACACCACAGCCACAGCAACGCCAGATCCAAGCCTCGTCTGTGACCTACACCACAGTTCACAGCAATGCCGTATCCTTAACCCACTGAGCGAGGCCAGCGATCGAACCTGCAACCTCATGGTTCCTAGTTGGATTCGTTAACCGCTGCGCCATGACGGGAACTCCTATATTAGTATTTCTTAAAATATGCTTCGGGCAAACAAAACTGAGCTAAACTGTTGTTTTAGGAGCTTCTTAAAGAATATATTGCCATTATAAATGGAAAGAAGCTAAATACCTTTATTAGGAAAAATAGGCTTATTCGTTTGTATTTTGAGAAAAGTTGTTATATCTTATAAAAGAAGAAAATCAAGAAGATACAGGAAGTCACACCTCAAAACAGTTCTTTCTTTGAATTTTTAGAAAGTAAACAGTGATTGGCCTAAGAATGATTTTTTTTTT
>PVHT020000170.1:6216066-6243848 GCA_004024745.2 Catagonus wagneri
TAAAAAATAATAGTAATGATAATCCTGAGCATATAGAAAATAGTGATTTTTCAGAGGAGCACAACCAGAATTCTAAGGTGGGAATGCTTTCTGAAATATTTTCCCACTCCTGCCCCTTGCCTCAGTGACATGCAGTGGCACTGTGACACTCCATCAAGGACCATTTAAGACACTAATGGTGATCATCAAATTATGAAAGTATATATACACATATTTGCAAATGAGAAAATATTTGCAAATCATGTATCTTATAAGGGGCTAATAGCCGAAATATACAAAGAACTCGTACAACACAGTATCAAAAAACCAAATGATCCAATTAAAAAATGAGCAGAAAATCTGAATAGACATTTTCCCCAAGAAGGCATTCAGACAGCCAACAGGTACGTGAAAAGATGCTCCACGTTGTTAATCATCAGGGAAATGCAAATCAGAACCACAGTAATGTAATAACCTGTAGTGGAAAATAATCTGAAATATTTAACCTAGTCACTTTGCTGTACGCCCGGTATTAACAAAATGTTCTAAGTCAACTTTACTTGTTTATCACTTTTTTGGCCGTACCTTTGGCCTGTGGAAGTTCCTGGGCCAGAGATGGAGCCCCACGCCACAGTTGGGGCCTGCACCACAGCTGTGGCCACACCGGATCCTTAACCCAAAGCACCACAAGGGAACTTCCTGTACTTCAATTTAAAAAAGAAACACGAGGAGTTCCCACTGTAGCTCAGTGGAAACGAACTCAGCTAGTTTCCATGAGGATGCGGGTTTGATCCCTGGCCTCGCTCAGTGGGTTAAGGATCTGGCATTGCCATGAGCTGTGGTGTAGGTTGCAGGCACGACCTGGATCTGGTGTTACTGTGGTACTAGGTTGGCATCTACAGCTTGAATCCGACCCCTAGTTTGGGAGTTTCCACATGCCATAATTTCGATCCTTTAAAAAAAAAAATTTAAAAGGAAGGAAAAAGAAAAGAAACACAATAAGATATCATATCACAACTGTTGGAATGGCTTTTCTCAAAAAGACCAGACACACAAGCATTGGGAAGGATGTGGAGAAAAGGGAGCCCTTGTGCACTCTTGGTGGGAATGTAAATCGTACCCCACCGTGGAGAACAATATGGAGTTTCCTTAAAATTGAGAACGTGTCCATAGCAACTACTAGTATCTCCAGTAGAATTAACTTTATTATTATTTTTATTTCCCTTGTCAAGCACAGTGTGCCCGGTTTTTGCCTGAGGTTCTGAAGTACAGGAATACTGTCCTTATTAGAGGCTAAGATTTTGGAGGGGGAACAGATGATAAAAGAGGAGAAGAATTTTGTCACTTGGCAGAAGTTGAAATGATCGTGTCAGCCTCCTCATCTCACTGGCATCTAGCATCTTTCATTTAAGCTTTAGCCTCTTTGTAGTTCCCTTGTAGCCTAGCAAGCTACGAATCTGGTGTTGCCACTGCAGTAACTTGGGTTGCTGCTGGGCCTTGGGTTCCATTACTGGTCAGGGAACTTGCATATGCCTCAGCCAAACAAAAAAAAAGCTTTATCCTCTTGCGTATCTACTAAACAGCCACTCCAGCACCACTGTTGGGTGTGTTGATAGATAGATTCTAACCCCTGTAAAGCACCAGGTTATGAAGAAATCAGATTTGTGTTATTTTGGGCCCCATATCTGTCTCCCAGAGACTGTTTTACAGGCTAGAGAAGTATATAAATAGAGTTAAAGTTCATTTTATGTTGCATTTCAAATAACAATCAGTATAAAAAGTTTATTCATAACGTGATTATAAAACTGTTTCTTTTTGGGCCTGGGGACCTTTTTGCTTTAAATTTTATTTGAATTTATGAAAAATTCATTGCTATTTAACCAGTGGAAAAAACTTGGAGGCTCTATTTCTTTGAAAAAAAACTTTTATGATTATAAAAGTAATACAGGAGTTCCCATCATGGTGCAGCAGAAACAAATCTGACTGGGAACTACGAGGTTGTGGGTTCGATCCCTGTCCTCATTCAGTGGGTTAAGGATCTGGTGTTGTGGTGTAGGTCACAGACGTGGCGCGGATCTGAAGTTGCTGTGACTGTGGCGTAGGCCAAGGGCTACAGCTCTGATTTGACCCCTAGCCTGGGAACCGCCATATGCTGCGGGTATGGCCCTAAAAAGACAAAAGACCAAAAAAAAAGGTAATATAAATTATGGAATTTAAAAAAAAATAAAAAAATTTGAAGTAGAAAATAAAAATTATGAATAATTCTGTCTCTCAGATATCACCACAGCTAACTTTTGGTGTGTATTCTTTCAGACTTTTAAAATGTGTAAATGTATAAAATAATACGTTTGAAAATCTATAAACTATGATTTTACTATACACTCATTGTTGTCATTTGCCCTTTCCACGTAAAAATGCATGGTGAGCATTTTTTTGTATCCTTAACTACTTTTTAGGAATCTGCCTTTTATTGGTTACTTAGTAAACATCACCAAGTCTGCCTCATCATTTATGTTTGTAGCTATTTTTATTTTTATTTGCATATTTTTTTTATAGGGCTGTACCTGAGGCATATGGAGGTTCCCAGGCTAGGGGTCCAATCAGAGCTGCAGCTGCCAGCCTACACCACAGCCACAGCAATGCTGGATCTGAGCCGCATCTGCAACCTACACCACAGCTCATGGCACCACTGGATCCTTAATCCACTGAACGAGGCCAGAGATGGAACCCGCAACCTCGTGGTTCCTAGTCAGAATCATTTCCACTGCCCCATGACAGAAACTCCTATGTTGCTAACTATTGAAAAACTCATTGCTAAATTACTGGTAATGATTTCCTTTTTGTCTTTTTAGAGCCACATCTACGGCATATGGAAGTTCCCAGGCTAGGGATCCAATCGGAGCTGTATCCACCAGCCTACACTGGAGCCACAGCAACAAGGGATCTGAGCCACATCTGCGACCTACACCACAGCTTATGGCAACGCCAGATCCTTAACCCACTGAGTGAGGCCGGGAATCAAACCTGTGTCCTCATAGATGCTAGTCGGGTTCATTAACCACTGAGCCACGACAGGAAGTCCTTTAATTATTCCATTTTGGATAAGTATTTTAATCCAGGTAGAAAAGCTTGGTTTTTCAGTGATTCTGTTTAGTATTCATTACGAAGAGCAAAATGTAAATACACATAGACCTTTAATGAATTATTCTGCTGTTGCTTGATAGCAGCTCAGCACCAGCTGGAAAGGTCTCAGAATAGATGGTGGGGGCCAGTGTTATTTTTACCAGTCAGCCAAAATGCTCAGCAAGGGTTATTGTTCCTGAGACTACAGTGATTTCTTTTTGCCTCACCCTCCCTCAACCCTTTCTGCCTTTAGAAATTTCTATTTTAAAATAAAATCTTGGAGTTCCCGTCGTTGCACAGTGGAAATGAATTTGACTAGGAGCCACGAGGTTGCGGGTTCGATCCCTGGCCTCACTCAGTGGGTTAAGTATCCGGCATTGCTGTGAGCTGTAGTGTAGGTCGCAGACTCGGCTCGGATCTGGCAGTGCTGTGGAGGTGGTGTAGGCCGACAGCTACAGCTCATATTCGCCCCCTAGCCTGGGAACCTCCATATGCCACGGGTGTGGCCCTAAGAAGACAAAAAGACCAGAAAAAAAAATGTTAAATCTTAAGGCAAAGACATATATAACGTGCTAGACAACATGTATGTACGGAAGTTTCAGTTACAGAGAGTATTCTAAGGGGCAGGTATTCCTCACAAAACACTTTGAAAACAGACTGATAACTTTTCAGTATTTAGACCAGCAGTGCAAAGACAAGTGGCCTTTGGTCTTTATGTTTCAGTGTGGCAGTTGTTTTGAATTAGGGGTTAATCACTTGTAATTGTTCTGTGCATTTCTGCGCAGCAGCATCTGTACATAAGGCGGTTTTCTTTTGCTTCAAAGAGGTATTGTTTTTACCCTCCTCCTGAATAAGTTATCTTTTCTGTTAATTTACTAAGAGCGTTCCTTTGGAGGCTTTTGCTCTTGGAAAAGCCTTGTTAGAGGCACATGGTATGTGTCTTTCTTGCTAGTTATGCTACTGTTAGGGACTGAATACCAGATTCACATGGAAGAGGAGGCCTCTTTGAGTCTGACACAAGATTGAGAAAGGAACACGGCACCAGAACTGGAGTGAACAGACCAGATGGAGGCAGGTTCAGGGATTGACCCCCCTGTCTTTGGATCTTGCACTGTGTTGGTTTATTGATCAGACCCGATTGATTTTAGTATTTCTGAATCTTTGCATATTCCTAGGCCGAAAAATATTAATAGACTTACTATATGCAAATTCCAGTAGGGTTTTTTGAAATTTGATTTCCTACTTCTCATTTGCCATTCTTGTTATTTTTTCTTGAGAAAGTTTTCTTGCTCTTCATAGCTTTTAAATTGGAAAATTATTTAATGGAAACATAATTTTTAGAATCTCTTTTTTTTTCTCTAAAATTATTTTAAAAGATTATTTCCTGAGGGGTAAACAGAATTTTGTGTATAGTCTTCTTGATTGCAGTTATCCTTTCCCAGATTTAATATGAGTGTAATT
Source organism: Catagonus wagneri (assembly GCA_004024745.2). Classification (NCBI taxonomy): domain Eukaryota; kingdom Metazoa; phylum Chordata; class Mammalia; order Artiodactyla; family Tayassuidae; genus Catagonus; species Catagonus wagneri. Next base: position 6,220,630 of record PVHT020000170.1, read on the forward strand.
TGTTGGGGAGATGTTGAGATGTTAGGAATGAAGTATTTCGCTTTGGGCAAATTTTTGGGAAATATTTTTTTCAAATAAACGGACTTCCTTGTGACTTATACAGATGTAAATTTTTTCCCCAAGTTATTTCTCTCAGTTGTTGGAGGAACATGGTCCCTTGGACATGAGTAACAAGATGTTTTCTGAAGAATATGAATTCTTTCCAGAAGAAACTCGACAGATACTAGAAAAAGCAGGAGGTTTGAAATCTTTTCTCCTGGGATGTCCTCGTTTTGTTGTGATTGACAACTGTATTGCACTGAAGAAAGTTGCATTACGGCTCAAGAAAAAGAGAAAGAAGAAAAATATTAAGACAAAAGTCGAAGAAATTTCAAAAACGGGAGAGTATTTACGAGTTAAACTACCGCTGAATCCAGCTGCTAGGGAATTTAAACCAGATGTAAAGTCCAAGCCAGTATCTGATTTATCTTCAGCACCAGCTTCTGAGGAGCTGAAACCCCAACCTACATGTGCTAATTCTGCCCAGCCAGCTGGTGAAGCTGTGAAGCCAAAACCAGTTTCCGATAATTCTTCCAAATCAGTTTCTGAGGATGAGAAGCCCAAAGGGGTCTCTTCTGAGTCTCCCAAACCAGTCTCTGAGGAGGCAGGTCACAAGCAAGTCTCTAATTGTCCCAAACCAATTCTCGAGGATGTGAAACCAACCTATTGGCCTCAACCCCATCTGGTCACAGGATACTGTACGTATCTTCCCTTTCGGGGGTTTGACATTACCCAGACGCCGCCCGCGTTTATAAACGTGTTACCGACCATGCCCCAGTATAGCATTTACACGCCTCTGGCCAGCGTTTCTTCTGAATATCAGCTGCAAAGATCAATACCAGTGGTGCCATCTTTTGTAGCCAGTGACATGACAGATGTGCGTTTTGAGGGTCCTCATTTCATTGCTGAGAATGCCCCTGGTCACCAGGTTGCCCCTGAAACACAGATCCTTCAGGACTCTTTGGAGATACCAGTGAAGCCACAGTGCATCTCAGATGGTGCTGATACAGCCTCAGGTGAATCTGACAGAAACGATGGTCACTGTGGGAATTCTGCCAGCTGGGAAGTAAATCCAGAAAATACCGATGAAGTAACAGATACTCCACGAACACAGATGGTTGCTATACAGGTAAGGCTGAAAGAGAAAAGTATCTTCTTAATACTGAAGTTAAATTTTCCTCTTCATTTTTCATTGCCATTATATTTACTGAAATTGTTTAAAATGGTGGAGTTCATTACCTGTCACGCTTTTGTAGAGCGTGACAGGTAATTTCAGAAGGAATTTTGGGGTTTTAAGTAATACCCTTCTTCCTATCCAAGTTTCACACTAGTTGAAAAATTTCAGATAGTAGAATCAGCAGATGGAGCCAAAACATCACCTTAATAATGAGTAAAAGTGTGGTAGAAGATGTGGCTCTTTTTGTAGAGAGTGCCTGTCCTGGCAGTGAAGCCTGTGACATAGTGGCTTCTCCACATAGTTACAGCAGCCCTGGGCCAGAAGGCCTCCCAGCTTGGGTGGCTGCCCCCCAAGACATACTGCCTGGAGAAGGAAGAGAAATGTGCTTTCTGCACGGGCAGCTGCCGAGAGAAAGGAAAAGGGGGCAGTCAGAGCTGCCTAGACAGCTGGATGGAGAGAAACGAGGGATCTGAATAAAAGTTGCTTCTAACGAGCATGAAAGTAACTTCAGGTCTCTCTGTAGTGAGCCTCGTAAGACCTGAGGCTCATTAATCCCCCCTGCATTATCCTCCTATTTGGTAAGTTTTTTGTTTTCTAGAAGGCTTTAAAAAAAGATGTGAAGAGAAATGAATGAGTCAAAATCATTTTTTGGGAGTTCCTGTGGTGGTGCAGCAGTTAGCGAATCCGACTAGGAGCCATGAGGTTGCAGGTTCAATCCCGGGCCTTACTCAGTGGGTTAACGATCCGGCGTTGCCGTGAGCTGTGGTGTAGGTTGCAGACGCGGCTCGGATCCAGCGTTGCTGTGGCTGTGGTGTAGGCCAGAGGCTACAGTTCCTATTAGACCCCTAGCCTGGGAACTCCCATATGCCGAGGGTGTGGCCCTAAAATGCAAAAAAAAAAAAAAAAAAAAAATTCTTTTTAATAATTCCAAATGATTACTCTTCCTAATACAAATCTTTGTAGAAAGCATCTAAACCGGCAAAAAAAAAAAAAAAAAAACTTGAAAAAATTATGGCCATGTTTGAAACCATTATTACGTAATGGATTTATTTTACTAGTGCAATTGAGATAGACTGAATTTAAGTGTTCGTTTTTCCTCAAAGGTGTCTTGGAATATAGCACATCAAGAAGTCAATACTGAGCCATATAATCCTTTTGAGGCACAACAGGTTAGTCAAAACTGTATTAAACTGTTTAAAGGTTTAATTTTCACTAATTTAACTAGATGGGAATAATAAACTTAGAGCTATTTTGGACCGGTTATTCATACAAAATGTTATTATAGAATAAGCTTTAGAACTTAACATGAAATTGTTGTTTTTGTTGAAATTTGGGAAGAGGAGGCAGAGGACAAGAAAAGTTTTTAATCTGGCTTATTTAGTTTGAAGTTTAATGTCTTTGTTGTTTTAACTGGTATTATCCTGTATTGATTTATAAATAAGAGCTTGTTCACATGAATTATAAAGTAGTACGAAGACCTTCACCACTTTAATAAGAATGATTCAATTAGAAAACCTATTAATAAAGCTGTGTTATTATATCTTAAAAGTCATTTAATCAACTCCATAGTTGCTAAAAAGGTATTAGGTAAAGTTCAGGGTTTTTTCCCTTGACTAAAACTCATAATAAAATGAGGACAGATGAGTACTTTTCAACATGCATATTATATCTCTCTCTCAAGTGAAACATCATCATCTTGCTTCAAAGTTATGTGTCATCACTAGTGTTTATTATCCTGGAGATACTAGCTGACAAAATTAGGTAAGAAACAAAATAAGATTTTAAAGGTGGAGGTATAAGTATCATCATTTACAGAGGCTAGGACTGTGTCCCTGGAAAATCCAAAATGATAACTGAAAACCTAATAACAAAATATAAGAGAATTCAGAAAAAATGTTTGGATAAAATACCTTTCCATATATAAATAACCCATTGCAAAGTGTATTAAAAGATTCCATTTTCAGTAGAAACAAAAAGATAAAACACGTGGCATTCCCTCTGTGGCACAGTGGGGTTTGGAGCCTGGGGTGTCTTGGGAGCACTGCGACGCAGGTTCAGTTCCTGGCCTCACAGGGGGTTAAGGATCCGATGTTGCAGCTTGGATCTGATCCCTGGCCCAGGAACTCCGTATGCCATGGGGCCACCAAAAAGAAAAAGATAAAATACGTAAATTTGTTAAAGAAAACTTTAAAATGCTACTTAGAAAACTAAGTAGCATTCCTGTCATGGCTCAGCGGAAATGAATCTGACTAGTATCCATGAGGACACAGGTTCAATCCCTGGCCTCGCTCAGCGGGTTAAGGATCCCTCGTTGCTGTGAGCTGTGACGTAGGTCCCAGGCACGGCTGGGCTCTCTTGTTGCTGTGGCTGTGGTGTAGGCCAGCAGCTATAGCTCCAATTTGACCCCTAGCCTGGGAACTTCCATATGCCGAGGGTGAGGCCCTATAAAGACAAAAAAAAAAAAAAAAATTGCAAATGAGAAAGTGTTCAGTGTACTTGAACAGGAAGACCTACTATTAAAGCCATTAACACAATCTCAGTACAAATACAAACAGAATGCATTAGATATCTGTTGCTGCAAGCGAGTTACCTCACAATTTCTGTGAGTCGGGAATGGAGGCACGGTCTGGCCGGATGCATCTGGGTATTTCTTAGGAGTTGCAGTCAAGATGCCGACCATAGTTCAGTCAGCTGCAGGAGTCCCTGGGACCGCAGGATATGCTTCCAGCAGGGCTCACTCCCATGCCCAGCAAGTTGGTGATGGCTGTCGGCAGGAGGCTTCATTCAGTTGCTTGCCTGTCCTCCTGGGGCCTAGCTTTCCCCAGAGTGGGTGATCCCAGGCAGAGTAGCAGTGACTTTCTTGACCTACCTTAGGAAATCACAGTGTATCACTTCTGTATTTGTGCTGGTCACACAGACCAGCCCACCAATCCTGATGAACTATAGGAAAGGAGTGGATATCAAGAGATGAGGATCTCGGGGGCCGCCCTTGGTAGCGGGCTACTTACATGAAACTGGATGAAGTGATTTTTAACTTCATATAGAAAAATGAACAGCAAGCTTGCCCATGGAAAAGAAACTGTAAGAAGGAGAGTTGTTTAGCTAGATATCAAAACATAATGTAAATCTATATTAGCACATAAATAGACCATTAGAATAATAAGAGTCTAGTAGAATAAAATACAGAAATTTAAGGTTTAATAAAAATGATGACAACTATTGGCGAGCAAAAAGTAGGTTATTAAATACATGGTGTTGGGGGAATGGGTTGCCAGCTAGAAAAAATTTAGATCCCTACCTCATTCCATGTGCCAAAATAAATTCCAGGCTGATCAGAGGTTTGCTTTTTTTTGTCTTTTTGCGTTTTCTAGGGCTGCACTCGCGGCATATGGAGGTTCCCATGCTAGGGGTCTAATCGGAGCTGTAGCCACCGGCCTACACCACAGCCACAGCAACACGGGATCCAAGCTGTGTCTGCGACCTACACCACAGCTCATGGCAACACCAGATCCTTAACCCACTGAGTGAGGCCAGGGATTGCACCCACAACCTCATGGTTCCTAGTCAGATTCGTTAACCACTGAGCCACGATGGGAACTCCCTGATCAGAGATTTAAATATTAAGAAATTGGCCCAGAAGAGTACCTAGAAAAAAGGACATTTTTTTCATAAGGTTAATGAACAGCATGACCAAAAAAAAAATATGTTTGTGTGCATGTATACACACACACACGTAATATATTCATTCACACATATGCGTAACACATATGTACTTGTGAACAAAAATGCATGCCTACAACATCAAAACACAAATGACCAACTAGGAAAATTATTTGCTACATAGGACAGAGAACTGATTTCCTTGCTTAATTAACATATAGTTTGTATAAATCAATTAGGGAAAGATAATCTCACACAAAAATCAGAATGGAATGGATGGGAATAGACAATCCACATTAAAAAAAATAAAGGTGGCTTTTAAACGTATAAAAAGGTGCCCAACCCCACTTAAAGTAAGAAAAACTGTTATTTATACACTATTGAAAGACTATAAAAATGTAAGTTTCTGGGAAAGGCAGTTTGGAATTTATCTGTCTGTACTCATATGTGTACAGAGACCAGTGAACAGGATATTTCCTGTATTTATGTCAACAAAAAATTGAATACAACCTGAATATCCGTTAATCTTAGACTAGTTAAATGAATTTATGGTACGTCCATATAATGAATATTACTCTTTCATTTAAAAATGAAGCAATTCGGAATTCCCATCGTGGCTCAGCGGAAACGAATCTGACTGGTATCCATGAGAACGCAGGTTCGATCCCTGGCCTCGCTCAGTGGGTTAAGGATCTGGAGTTGCCGTGAGCTGTGGCTGTTGTGTAGGCCAGCAGCTACAGCTCTGATTCAACCCCTAGCCTGGGAACCACCATATGCCGCAAGTGTGGCCCTAAAAAGACCAAAAAGAAAGAAAGAAAGAAAGAAAAAAGCAATTCTGTCATTACAAATAAGGAATGACTTACAAAGTCACATGTGTAAGTAGGAAGAAGTAAGTTTAGAACTTTGTGTTCTCTGCTACTATTTGTGCTAATAGTTTTAGCGTTTTAGCCAATTATAAACTGTAATACAGAGCCTTTAATTTTTTTTTAATGAACAGTACTGAAAATTATGAAAGAGAAATTATAAATCATCTGCAGTCCCATCACTCATGTTAATATTTTGATGTGGAACCTTCCAAAATTTAACATTTGCTTTTAAATAAGCAATGCTGGAGTTCTTGTTGTGGCTCAGTGGGTTAAGAACCTGACTATCCGTGAGGATGTGGGTTTGATACTTGACTTCGCTTGGTGGATTAAAGGATCTGGCGTTGCTCTGAGCAGCAACGCTTGGCTGTGGCTTTGCTGTGGCTGTGGTGTATGTAGGCCCACAGCTGCAGCTCCGATTTGACCTCTAGCTTAGAAACCTCCAAATGCAGCAGAAATTGCCCCCTCCCAAAAGCAATGCTTTTTAAAAGATGGGATATTACCATATATGTTGTGTTTCAAATTATCAGTCTCTATTACAGACTTTTTCCATGTCAGTAAATATAGATTTTTTTACCATCATTTTTTATGCATACTTGGTATTCCATTGCATGAATGCATGATGATTTTTTTTACCAGTTTCTTATCGTTGATCCTTGGGATCATGTCAGCTTTTCATGCTTACAATGCTGTGGTGAACGTTTTTCCTAAATATGAGTATTTACCAAGTAGAATGAGTAGTGTTGAATTCTTATTTCATACCTAACTTTTAATCAGATATGCTCTGTTGTTTAAGTTTCAGTGGTTTTGGCCCCATAAACAATTTACTTCAGTGTTGGGAAAATTCACATATGCTTTCTTAAATTCAAGACTGCGATGTTAGCATAGTTGATGCTTCTCAACCAGTGAGACGCTTATTCTCAGAGCGGCTTTTTTCTTCTGGGACTTTGGGAAGTTGCCTGATTTCTCTAAACCTTGGTTTTCTGGTCTATAAAAAATGAAAATAACATATTTCTTACAGAATTAGGGTGAATTTTAAGTATAATAACATAGAGATGGCATATAACTTGCAGCCTGTCTCTGTTGGCAGTTTGGGGGCATATGAATTAATCCGTAATACCAAGTTACATTCAGATCCTTTAGCTGAATTGAGAATGAAAACAGAAGTAACTAAGATCTGAACCCATGAAGGCTTACTCATGGGTCACAGCAAGGTTCATGATTTAATCGATTACGTAAACATAGACTGTATTCCTAGTGCTGACCTTTGAGTCTAGACAGACAAAAAAACTAGGACTCTCCCCAGCAAACTGGCATGTATGGTCACCTTGGCCGCAGTTCACGGTTCTGTAACTGGTAAATCACAGAATCCTAAATGCTTGATTCCCTGCCTTTTTTACACTTGGAAGATGCTGAGGTGCTGGGAAAGGGGCAGGAGGCGGGGAAGGTGGAACATGCCGGGATAGATTTTTGAAGCCTGGCTGCCGAGGTCCCCCTCGCAGTCACCTGCGTTTGGAGGAGTCGCCATCGTCACATAGGTGCTCCTTTCAGACACAGCTGTGTGATTGCTGAAAGCTTTAGCATCGTGAAAGCCTTAAACAGATAGGTGAGTGAATGGTGCTTATTGTCTGCCAGCATTTCGCATTACAGTATGACTCTGTTTGCTTTTGTTTCAGCTGTCTAGGCAGACAGTTACATAACTGAAAATAATCCATTGATAATATTTTAACTTGTCTTTTTGAAATAATCAGCCGCTATCCAATTGAAACACTTTATAATAATTAGGGCCAAAGTTAATATGTTCTGTTCATACCTAAAATATGCATGATATTTATAGTTTTTAAACTTACCAGGTAGTTCTCGATGTTAGTTGTGGAGGATGACATTCACATCAAACTGCTAATACTGAGCTCTTCTAAAACAAATATTTCAGAGCTAAGTACACATTGAAAAGTTTCCTTATGAATTCCAGTAATATGAATAATTTTTTTAAAAAGAGCTATCTTTGCTGAACAGTTTAAGGAGTTTTAATTCCTGAATTATGACATTTCCCTTATAAATTTTCGTATACCTTATATTCTCCTTTGTTTATTTTGAGACAGTTCAGAACAAGATCAGAAATAGGCATTTCAAACTACTTTTAATAGGTGATTTTGTTTTGTACCTTCAGGGAGATATTTCACAGATTGAAAAGGAGTACCAAGTTTTACAAGAGCAGCTTAAGGAAGCATGTGAAAATTACGAGCAGAGAAATATCAAGGACTCAGAAGAGACCAAGGACTTGGAAGAAAAGTTGAAAAGGACCATAGAAGAAAACAAGGTATTCTTGTCTGAAAAGTCACGCAGCGTAATTCGAATTGTGCTTGTGCAGCCTCAGCTGAGCTGCTGCAGTGTTGGCTAAACAAAGGATTCCTTCTCAGTGTTGTCTCTTTCAAATTTCTCCTTGACATATTAAAGTGACAGTGTTTTTTTGCATTGTTTTAGGACCTTTTAAGTTGCCATGTAAGAAAAGAGCTGTGAATCTGAATTTTCATTTATCTGTAATTCAGTTGGCTTGATTAACTAAAACTCTTTTCTGGTGACTAAGTTGCAAGTTAGATTCTTGTTTTTAGTGAGAGAGGCAGTGTAGCATTTTGGTTCAGAGTGTGATGCTTGGAGTCAGGCTGATTGGCTTCAGATCCAGACTTGGTTCTACACTAGTTCTGTTCTTGGGCAGCTTATTAAACATCTCTGTGCTTCGGTTCCTTATCTGGAGAATTTGGATAATTATAATAAGCTCCCATTTTGTGGGATTAGATTAATACTTGCAAAGCACAGTCGTGCTTTGGTATCCACAGGGGATTGGTTTCAGGGCCCCCCTCACAGATACCAGAATCCACAGATTGTACCCACCTTATATACAGTGGTGCAGTTCCTCATCTGAGAATACAGAAGGCCAGTTGTACTTAAAATTGCCTGGAGCATAGTAAGAGCTCTGTAAATGTTGCCTGCCACTGTTATTACTGTTACTACTGTTACCATCATCCTATTCCTCAAGAATAACCATGGAGGTTTGGCACACCCAGCGTCTCCTGCTCGAGTCTGCTGATCTTAGATTCCATTAGCTAAGATTCACTTACAATTACTTGTAACTGGCTATTGGAGTAATAGTGATTAGTGGCAAGGCCCAGTTGAGTTAGTGGGAAAATGGAATTATAGATGTGAGGGAAACATGGCGTATTTCTTTTTTAAAACTAAGGACTTTTTTAAAAATTGAGGTATAGTTGATTTGCAGTATATTAGTTTCATGTATACAGTGTAATGATACACATATGTCTTTTTCTTAGATTGTACTCCATTTAAAGTTATTACAAAATAATGCCTGTTTTTCCCTGTGCTGAATAGTATCTTCTTGTTGCTTATTTATTTTATACATAGAAATTTGTACCTCTTAATCATCTACCCCTGTCCTGCCCCTTTCCTCTACCCTCTCCCTACTGGTAGCCACTAGTTTGTTTTCTGTATCTGTGAGACTGGTTCTGCTTTGTTGTATTCATTCGTTTTATACTTTTGATTCTACATATTAAGTGATAATGTAAAGTATTTCTTGTTATCTCTGACTTATTTCATTTAGCATAATACTCTGTAGGTCCATCCATGGTCTTCCAAGTAGCAGAATCTCATTCTTTTTTTGTGGCTGAGTAATATTCCACTGTCTGTCTACACCACCTCTCCTTTACCCCTTCATCTATGATGGCTGCTTAGTTTGCTTCCGTATCTTGGCTATTGCTGTGAATATTGGGGTGCATGTATCTTTTCACATGAGTGACTTTATGTTCTTTGGATACATACCTAGGAGTGGGATTCCTGGATCATGTGGTAGTTTTAGTTTTTTGAGGACCCTCCATACTGTTTTCCACAGTGGCTCCACCAATTTACAGTCCCACCAAAAGTATACGAGGGTTCCCTTTTCTCCGTATCCTTGCCAATGTTTGTCATGTGTGGTCTTTTTGATAATAGTCAATCTGACAGGTATGAGGTGGTAGCTCATTGTGTTTTTGATTTGCATTTCTCTGATGATTAGTGATACTGAGCATCTTTTAACGTGCCTGTTAGCCAGCTATGTTTTCTTTGGGGAAGTATCTATTCAAGTCTTCTGCCCATTTTCAATTGGGTTGTAAAAACCAAAGTCTTCTGTAGAGAGGTAACAGAGGGATGGTAGCCCATTTAAGAAAGGAAAACCTTGTTCCAGAAGTTTGAGGTCACATATTACATAGAAGAGAATTAGCCTAGTGGGACCTTAATAAACTCATTTATTGAGCTTTAAGTATACCCAGAAGAAAAGGGTTTGTTCATAAAGGTAACTGTTACGACATTCCTTAGGATACGTTTTCACTTGGCGTAGACTTGGGAGATAGGAAGAATGAGAAGGAGCCAGCCTTTCTGCTCACTTGCCGAGTTGAATGAAGTGTTTTTGATGGGGAAGAGGAAAAAATGAGCAAAAATAAAACCTGCACAGTCAGAGAACACTAATTTGGATAAGCTACTTGGGGGGAGCCTAAGGAAATGAAGTATTTTTGTAAACTTGGTATTGCCCCAGGAAATTCCCTTTTCGTTTTAATAAATCCACGTGAGAGTGCCCGTCCCCACCCAGTAAGGGATGAGGGGAGATTTGCAGACACAGCCACTTAATTTACGGTGGGCATCCAGTGAGGGAGGTTTATGTCTTTCTGACAGAGGCTTGTCCAGTATTTATTTTAGAACAAAATCAAGATTTTAAAAAGTGTGGAAACCAAATGTTCTCTAATTGAGTAAAAGACTTTCAGAGGTACTTATAATCATGTCAATAAACTATTCATATAGAGGATGCAGTTGTATATAGCCTGTTGTTTTCTTTTATTCTCATGTGTCACAGAAAAGGATTCCGATTACTCCCTCTCGTGTGGTCAGAGACAAGCTCGTGATAGCTGCCCTAGGCTGGCTATGTCATTAAAGGGTGGTCAGTGCAAATGCCAGATGAACTCTGAGTTTCCTTGGCTGCGCTGTGTGTGTGTTTGTGTGTTTATAATACTTTGTGCCTTTTGATGCCTGAGCTCCTTTAGGTACTTGTTGCCAAGTAGGTTCTTGTGCCCCAGCATAACCTTGAGGTTGCACATCATCTCCTGGCCAAAGGGCTGAATCCGAGGTGAAATCACTGGCTCAGAATAGAGCACAGGATAGGCGAGAACCAAGTTTGGCTTAGCCACCAGCAGCAAGGCATGCAAATGGTAGTATGTGTGCACATTGGTCATGGTAGTAGAAGTGAACCAGGTAAATAGACTCGGGTTGGGTAGGCTTGGTGGTCACCTCCCTCTCGGTAATGATTCAGCAAACTCAGGATCAGCCAGGTTGCAGCAAGGAAAATGGGACTTGAACTGTCCCCGTGATAGAGGCAATGTCACGGAGCTTCTTAAAAACGGTTTGCCTGAGTGTTTCAAGACCACTGAAGTCAACCCTATTTCTGCAGTAGGACCTGAACGTCATTAAGGACCAGCACTGACTGGCAGGTCTGCCTCCCGGGAACTCAGAAACCATGACGTCTACGGCCGATGAGGGAGGGACGTCCTTCCGTGACGCTGCTTTTGACTAGAGAGCGGAGTCTGTATAGCTTGGCTTCAGGCTGCGCTGTCCTCTCTGAGGGAGGAGGTAGCTGAATTCTTGGCCTCGATGACTTTGTCACATTCTAAGCCTAAACAGGAAGTTCAGGAACCAGAGAGGAGGTGAAACGTGAAAGGCTCCTGAAAGCAGAAGTGAAACTGGGATTTCATTAAGTGGTTGTTGATACTAGTAGAATTTCACACTGGAAAATATCAGAATGTAAACTTGTTTCTTTTAGTTTCTTCCAGATGTAACTCCATTCTGATCCACATAGTGATTGTTAGAAATACTAATACAGAGAGTATTTTATTTTTAAATGACTGGCATTGGCAAGCCACATACATGTCTGCTAGTGTTAAGAAGATGACACTTTGAAAACGACATAAAACTTTCAAGAGAATTTTTGTTTTGTTTTATTATTTTTTTTTTGTCTTTTTGCCTTTATCTAGAGCTGCACCCGCGGCATACGGAGGTTCCCAGGCTAGGGGTCTAACAGGAGCTGTAGCCGCCGGCCTTCGCCACAGCCACAGCAACGCGGGATCCGAGCCGCGTCTGCAACCTACACCACAGCTCACGGCAACGCCGGATCCTTAACCCACTGAGCAAGGCCAGGGATCGAACCCGCAACCTCATCGTTCCTAATCGGATTTGTTAACCACTGAGCTATGATGGGAACTCCTTAAGAGAATTTTTAGATTCAGCAGACGTTTCACAAGGCAACCCTGTCAGAAAACAGACTTCATTGTGCCTCAGGTGGTGTTGAACCTAAACGTGCAGAGCCTCAGGCTACAGCTTTTCATTTCTTTGGGGCATTTCTGCTGAAATTCTGGTAGGTATCACAAACCAAATGCCTTTATGACTAGGCAGAGGTAACACAGTTTTGTATCTTTTTTCCCAGGCTAGGGGTCTAATCGGAGCTACAGCTGCTGGCCTGCGCCACAGCTGCAGCCACATCAGATCCGAGCCACATCTGCGACCTACACCACAGCTCACGGCAATGCCGGATCCTTAACCCACTGAGCGAGGTCAGGGATCAAACGAACCCACAACCTCATGGTTCCTGGTCGGATTCGTTTCCGCTGCGCCACAACGGGAACTCCAACACAATTATGTTTTAAAGAGCACACAAAGAACTGCCGGACTTGCCATATGCAGACTTCCTGTAGATTAGGGAATCATCTAGGCTGAAGAGTGAGGTCTGAATACTTGCAGGCGAGTTGCAGTGGCGCCTCAGAGCACTTTGTGGCAGTCAGGCGCTCTCAGCAGTGAGGGATTGAAAAGGCAGGAGCGGAAAGGCATTTGGGAAGAGCCCGCCTGGGAGTCGGGCAGGCCCTCGATTGGGGGTGCTTACGTCAGGGATCTAGAGAAACTTGAGGGTGCTGAGGGAGGGGAGGGTCTTGCCAAGAGCAAGATGGGAGGCTCTGAAGCCGTCTCAGAGGGAGTTCTTAACTCTCCTCTTTGCTTTCCTGCACCACATGTCTCTGCTCCCAGAATCCAGGTTGAGACTATTTCCTCCTCTTTCACATAGACTCCCGTGGCCAGGAACGAGTGCTCTGGCACTGAAGACCTCATTGTATTCAGCTTACCGCTGAAACCATGAGCTTCGAAAGTGTTGGATATGTAACTGAGATTTCTCACATGGCTCTTTATGGGGAAATGCTTTCCAAGTTACAACCAGTTAACTGATGCATGGACTTTTGGATTGTAGACTATTAATAGGATGGGAGTTTGACATATTGGGAAAGGTAGTTTTGGGGAGCAAAACACACCTGATTTGATGATGTGCTAACCTTTGCTAGAATAGCCTGTTAGAAGATGTGTGAATAAGCAAGACTTAGAAATACATTATTCCTTTCTGTGTGATTATTTTTGAAAGACTATTTGACTTCAGTACTTTATTTCATTGATTTGTAGACTTTGTCAAACACTTAAAAATTTCTACTCTGTCCCATCAAAATAATTATTGCAAAGTCAAAATTACTGAGTTCTGGAGTTTTCATCGTGGCTCAGGGGAAACGAATTCGACTAGGAACCATGAGGTTGCAGGTTTGATCCCTGGTATTGGTCAGTGGGTTAATGATCCAGCATTGCCGTGATCTGTGGTGTAAGTTGCAGACGTGGCTCAGTTCTGGCGTTACTGTGGCTCTGGCGTAGGCCAGCAGCAACAACTCCGATTAGACCCCTAGCCTGGGAACCTCCATGTGCCGCACACGCGGCCCTAAAAAGACAACAACAACAACAAAAATACTGAGTTCTTACTGTTTATTCATAAATTTATTTAAGCATGCATACCTTGGTTAATTTCCCTTTTTCCTGTGCCTCCTAGTACGTATTTCCGTATTCTCCTTTTTTGTTAATGGAATTTTGTTTAGTTATTCATCCAGGGTAGAAACTTACCTTTAACTCTGTCACTTTCTGCTTTACACCTTACATCCAACTGGACACATGGTCTTATCCATTCTAGACTTCTAAAGCTTACTTTGTTTCCTTTTGTCATCCTTGCAGTTAAACCACCATCATGCTCATTGTCTCTCGCCTGGGCTACTGCAGTGGGATTTTAGAAGATTTTACCTTCTTCTAACATAGATTCTTTAACATTAAAGGTTATAATTTATGAGGGGTTATGAAGTCAGTTTAGTGATGGTGACTAAAATTGGTTTATTATAATAGAGTGTTTAAGAATAGAAATACCAGAACCATCACAAAGAGTGAGGGCAATTTTTTGTTGTTGTTGTTGTTTTTTATATATACACATGCATACCTAATATATATATATATATACATATATATATATATACACACACACACACACACACACTGTGGATCATTATTTAAATGTGTTAGCTACACACACACACACACACACACACACACACACACACACACACGTCACAGTCAAGAAATGTGAAAGCTACTGTTCTGGTTTAACTTTCATGTACCCTCTCACCCACCCCTAATCCACCTCTGTCTTTCAGAGTTACTTTTCTAAAATAAGAATCTCGGCATCTCACTGTCCTCCTGAAGAGCCTCCGCTGGCTCTCTGTTGCCTGCAGGATACAGTCCACGCTCCTTAGCCCTCCGTGATTGTAACCCAAGGTGCCTTGGGAGCCCTTCCCCTGGCCTGCCTTGTATATGTCCACCTCACACTCCAGCCGCGAGGCCCCTCCTGCTTTTTTGTACAGGCGTGCCTCCCTCTTAACCTTCTGCCTCTCTCCTCTCACTGCTGGGAATCCGCTCTCTGTGTGACAGATCAGATATCACTGATTTTGAGAAGCCCCTGCCAAGTACCAGATCGTCTATCTTGTCTCTATCCATCCTTGTTTAACGGCCTCCTCTCTAGCCATGATTTGCAGAGGCAGGTGAGGCCAAGGCTGTGTGTCGTGGGACTTTGTGCTCCAGGTTTGGCCGAGGTAGCGCAGGCTGCTACAGCCAGGCCCTGGGTGTGTGTTCTGTGGAACACTGGAGGCATCGGTTAAGCCACTACACCACCACAATTCTGGTCTTTCAGGCTCTTTTTTGTTTTTGCTTTTTAAATAAATCATTTTCACTGATCTAGGTACTTTAATGTTTTTAGATCTCAAAGAAAGAATTAGATTGGTTCCTCAAAGATTTGGAAAAGGAAATTAATAAATGGCAACAGGAGAAAAAAGAAATCCAAGAAAGACTAAAGGCACTGAAGAAGAAAATGAAAAAGGTTTTAAATACCAGTGAAACGTAAGTAACACTTGAAAAGCAGTGATTTTTATTATTTTTTATTTTTTTCCAATTGGAGTATATTTTGAGTTATTTAAACTATATAAAGTAAAGTGAAACTTTTAGATACTGTTTTCACTTCATTTTCAAGACCATCCTTTGGGGAATTGCTTCACCTAAAACTTTTCTCTAAACTTGTTGTGTTTGCAGATAAATAAAGGTTGGACTACTGACTTCCTTCCAGTCTGAACACTGGCTCTCAGAGTTACCTTTGACCCCTTCTCCTCGTTATAAAATGAGGGAGCTTGTCTAGATCCAAGCTTCTTTCCAGCACTGAGATTCTGTGATGATCATTTTATTTATAGTAACTTGCACCATGAACCTTTAAATTACTAAAATTTGGGCCTGTAGACCGAAGGCCAGGCTTGTTTTGATTCTCTGTGATCCATTCCTAACCCTTCTTTCCCTAAAGAGTGATGTGTCATATGGTTCCTCAGCTTAAGTGCTACCTACTGCTGTTGAACAAAACTCCCAAGACTCAGTGGCTTAAATTAATTTTCATTTGATCCTGGTCTTGCAATGTGGACTGCATTTGGCGGGGCCATTCTCGGGCTGGTCTTGTCAGTGGTTCTTCATGTGGCTGCATGTAGCGGGGAATTGGCTGGGGCTGGGCTCAGCGGGGATGCTGGGGTCTCTTGGCCTCTTGCTCTCCATACTCCCTCTCCACGTAGCTTCTTCATGTGACTTGATCTCCATGATCTCCACGTGGCCTCCAGCATGGTAGCCAGATCTCTTACATGGTGGCTAAAAGCTTCAAAGAGTACAGAAGTGGAAGAAGTCCAGGCCTTCCAAAGACTCAGGCCCTGAACTGTCAGAGCATCACTTCTGCCCCATTGTGTTGTTTCAAGCAGGTGGTAGGCCTGGTCCAGACCGAAGGGCGTGAATGTGTGAGGCATGTTCACTGGGGGCTGCACCACTGCCCACGCTTACTTTTCAGGGCTTTTTTTCCATTTGCTGTGCCTTCTGATCAGATGGCTTTTATTATGAGTCCTGCTAACACTGCGTTTGGGCAGCTTTTAGGTAGTTCTTTAAAGAATGATGAAATATAAAACACTGCCTGTGTCATGTAATTTTGATTATGCTCAAAGTTGTATCTTTAGAAGGAAATTTATGGAAGTCATAATGTGTGTAAACCTTTCTATCTCTTACTGTTTGAGCAGGTCTAATCTAAATTTTTTTTTTTTTTTTTTGTCTTTTCTCTTTTTAGGGCCATATCTGCTGCATATGGAGGTTCCCAGGCTAGGGGTCTAATCGGAGCTACAGCTGCCAGCCTACACCATAGCCACAGCAACGCCAGATCCTTAACCCACTGAGCGAGGCCAGGGATCGAACCCACAAGCTCATGGTTCCTAGTCGGATTCATTCCCGGTGCTTGATGATGGAAGCTCCTTTTTTTTTTTTAATGTATTTCAGAAATTCTGGAATATTTACATTTTAATATGTATTTTTATATGCTCAGTTCAGACAAACTATAAACTAGACAATATGTGAAGCTGTTGATAAGAAATTTTTTTTCTGCTCTAGCATAAAAATTAACCATTTCTGCTAAGGAATAAACTTTTTATGATTTTTTCTTTTTCACTTTATTAGCCTATTTCCTTGCTTTTTCCTGTCACAACTTAAAGATAAGCTATAGGCTTCTCTGTGCTTTATGCTTTTTGTACTTTTCAGGTAAACACTTTAAAGCTAAATTTTCATATTTAGATCTTAACAGTAAAATCTTAAAACTTTCTGGATCTGATGGAGAACCACAGGGGTATGGGGAATGGTGGCACTGATTTTTCTACGCTTGAGTTCACACTTAGTATCCATTAAGAAACGAATGGTCACGAGGAGCTCCTGCTTGGCGCGGTGACGCGAACCAGAGAGAGTTATGAAGGAGACAGACAGTCCACGAGGAGCTACCCAGGACTTGAGTACTCAGAGCATCTATTTTTCATAGAAGTGAAGTGGCATTTAAACTGGTTCTTGGAGTTCCCGTCGTGGCGCAGTGGTTAATGAATCTGACTAGGAACCATGAGGTTGTGGGTTCGATCCCTGGCCTCGCTCAGTGGGTTAAGGATCCGGCGTTGTTGTGAGCTGTGGTGTATGCACACGCGGCTCGGATCCTGCATTGGTGTGGCTGTGGCGTAGGCTGGTCACTACAGCTCGGATTCCACCCCTAGCCTGGAAACCTCCACATGCTGCGTGGGTGCGGCCCTAAAATGACAAAAAGGCAAACACAAATAAATAAATAAAAATAAACTGGTTCTCAGTGGAAACTTGGAGTTTTTAGCGGGAGGAGAAGGCTAAAAGGGTGTGTAGGAAAGCGTGAAAGAAGAGGCAGAATCTGTCTGGTGTAGGACATGGCCCTCCAGGTGCAGAAGGAAAACTTCCCCCAAAGAAAATGACCCAAATTCATTGTGCATTTAGAAAATATTAGAAATGAAACAAAAAGAAATGTAAAGAATTCAAGAAACGTTTGCATGGACATGGGTAGAATTTACTGTGTGGGGTCATGTTTTTTAAACTTTGAAAATTAATTAAAATGTTGCGATTATGCTTTCATAGGTTTACCCAGGACAGTGATGGCAAGGAGAAGGAGCATGAGTTACTTCTGGATCAGTTCACCGAAATCAGGCAAATTAAGCTTCAATTATTGTAATATCTTATTATACTTCTAATACCAGAGGCACAAGCCTAAATGTATTTAGACATCCAAATATATTTTTCCATTTTATTTTATTTATTTATTTATTTTTTTGTCTTTTTGCCTTTATCTAGAGCCGCACCCACAGCATGTGGAGGTTCCCAGGCTAGGAGTCTAACGGGAGCTGTAGCTGCCAGCCTTCGCCACAGCCACAGCAACGCGGGATCCGAGTTGCGTCTGCAACCTACACCACAGCTCACGGCAATGCTGGATCCTTAACCCACTGAGCAAGACCAGGGATCGAACCCGCAACCTCATGGTTCTTAGTGGGATTTGTTAACCACTGAGCCAGGAAGGGAACTCCCTGCCTGTTTCTTTTAAATAACTATGTTTCTCTTTTTAAATTTTTCTGTTTCTGTTTCTATTTTTTTCTTTCTTTCTTTCTATCTATCTGTCTTAGGGCCACACCCTCGGCATATGGAAGTTCCCAGGCTAGGAAAATCAGAGCTGCAGCTGCCAGCCTGTGTCACAGCCACAGCAACATGGGATCTGAGCTGCATCTGTGACCTACACCACATCTCACTTCAACGCTGGATCTTTAACCCACTGAGTAAGGCCAGGGATCATACCTGCGTCCTCATAGTTATTAGTTGGGTTCATTACCACTGAGCCACAGTGGGAACTCCTGTTTCTCTTTTATTCCTTAACTTGATGTTTAAATAAATTTATCCTTTAATACTTGTATTTTACATTGTTTCTACTTTGATTTCATGTTGTTGTAAAAAGTCCTGAACTTCCTTTTTTTTTCTTTTTTGGCCCCACATGGCATATAGAAGTTCCCAGGCCAGGGATAAAATCTCAGCCACAGCTGTGGGCAACACCAGATCTTTAACCCACTGTGCTGGACAGGGAATTAAACCTGTGCCACTGCAGAGAAAACTCTGGATCCTTAACCCACTGTACCACAACCACAACTCATGAACTGTTGATTTCTTTCCCTTTTAATTAGCTTGGAAGTAAAAGTGTGTTATAAAAACTTTTCTTGGGGGTTCCCCTGTAGTGCAGTGGATTAAGGATTGGACACTGTCACTGTAGCAGCCTGGCTTGTTGCCTTGGCACAGGTTCAGTCTCAGTCCTAGAAACTCCCACAGGAACAGCCAAAAAAAAAAACCTTTTTTTTTTTGTTGTTGTATTTGAATTAACAGTCTTAACTGTGTTAGTGTAGTGTGTTGTTCTGCAATTATGGATTTGTTAAAGAATTTTTATCATGAACCCATGAAAAGTTTTAATCTTGATTAACAGAAATATTGTTTGCACATCTGGTAACCAGCATATTCAGATAGTAAGCAGTTGTATTCTGCTTTTCTCATTTAATATTGTTCCACGCACACACATTTCCATTCACAGCATGGTTCACAGCCCCCCTTATTTTTCTTTAAGCAACTATAAATGTAGTACCATGAACAACTTTGTACAGATCACTTTTTTCAGTTGGGCTCTTACCTTGTAGTGTGCGTTAAAATAGAATTTCTGACTTAATGGATGGATATGTTCTGTAAAGTTTATTAATATAGCATATCATACTTCACCTAACCACATAAAAGCGGTGAACCAGTTTCTCAGCATTCCCACCTGTTGCTTTTAATTTCCCCCCTTCCTTTGACTGTTGTAAAGTGCAGAGAGCACATGTGAGTCTTGTACTCATTATATAGTAAAATATTAGGCAAGAATTTACTCCAGAAGATGTGATGCAGGTCTCTTTGAGGCATGACTTCAAAAATAACCTGGCTTTAGCCTTTACGACCTTGTGAGTTTTCTGTGCTAAGTTTTTTTTCCTTTATTATTTGCAGTAATACATTTACAGAGGAGAAAATGAAGATAGATGAGTGTATAAAGAAAGGGAAAGAGCGCTATGAAGAGAGTCTTCAAAGGGCTGTGGATGCAGAGGTGAGTCTAGGACACTTGGTGACAAATATGGCAGGATGTCATTTGTTTGTGTTGAATTACACATGAGGCATAAACGGTGGAGCTAAGGGATATGCCTTCACCCATAATTCTCCCTCCCTGAGGTAACCACTCTTCCCTGTCTGCAGCTTTTAAAGTTTTCACCTTGTGCTATTACACGGCTATACCCGTTGTGCACCTCGCTTTGTGCACCCTTTCCTGATGTAACGTGATTCGGTCATTTTTCATGCTCTGCACTTTGAATGACTTCGTCATATTTGATCGAGTGATGTACCATGAAGTAGCTAACCACGAATACATTTGCTGGCGTTCCCATTGGGACTCAGTGGGCTAAGAACCCGACAGTCTCTGTGAGGATGCAGGTTCGACCCCTGGCCTCACTCGGTGGTTTAAGGCTCCGGCGTTGCCGCAAACTGTGGCCCAGGTCACAGATGCGGCTTGGACCCAGTGGTGCTGTGGTGTAGGCCAGCAGCTGCACTTACATATAAAGCTCTCTCTCTATATGTGTTTGCCAGTGCTAGAAAAGGAACTTGAAAATAGTTTATTAAGTATATACTCTCTTCCCCTCAGAAGGATATATACCAATGTCTGTATACATTTGAGAAACTACTGAGACAAAAAGGTAATGACCTCTGGCTATATTTCATTTAGTTCCTGAAGCGTGGTTGTCTTTGTTTTTCTGATTGAGAAGTAAGTGTTATTTATTAGCGTTATGTTTCGATAATTATTCTAGGAAAATTAAAAGCTTAGCTTAGGCAGTCTGAAGACATGAGTCTTTCAGTTAAGTATCAACTGTGCAGCTGTTTCTAAGGAAAGGAAGGGAAACGTCGGAGTACTTGTGCTTTGTGGCTCCTAGCCTGCGTCTGCATTCCCAAGTCGTTCCTTTCCTGTTTACCGCCGTGCGGCAGTTAGATTTGCCCGGTGGGTCCTGTCAGGGTTGCTGACCACCTTGGTCCACGTTTCCTCCACTGACTCTGATAAACATGGCCAGTTGGCTTGTGGGGAAGCCAGAGAGTCTAAAGTTTTAAAAACATTCCCTAGAAGCTTTTGATGCCCTTGCTGAGAACGACTTCTCTGAGGCCTTGGGGCTATTCTGTGGGCGCCTGCCCTCTGCTCACCGTGGGCAGGACCTTGGATGGTGCACACCAGGTATCTTCATCCAGGTAGCCTGGCTCTGTGCTTGTGTACAGCCTAGGCAGGCAGCCGTGCAGAAAGGTTCATATCTGGAAAAAGTACCATTTTATGTACATAATTTCACTGTCATTTTTTTATTGTGTTTTCAGATCTCAAAATTTTAATTCATATTCACTTGGGAGACATTACACCATACTTAGGTTTTGGTGATTCTGTCATCCTATGTGGGAAAACTTGAATGTGGGTTAGAATGTTTGTTTTAACCTTAAAGTAGTTTCATTTCTTCAGTTTTAAAATTTTTACATTCTCTAATTTAACGCTAGGTATCTGTGCTTGAAAACTGGAAGGAGACGGAAGTGTATAAGTTACAGACCATGGAGTCACAAGCTGAGGGGTTTCTTAAGAACCTGAAGCTGATGAGCAGGTACTGTGGTATCACAGGTGTCTCTCTAGCATGTCGTTGGGTAAATAAAGAAGGCTGATTTGAAATACTTTATTTTTAATAGTTAATACAGTTAATATATTCATTTATAGAAAAATCAAAACATGTAAACAAAAATAATAAAAAGTACCCATAATTCCAATTTGAGCTATAACTAGTTAATATTTTACAATAAATATATTGAATATTAATAAAAGAAGATACAATTTTTCACTAAGTAGTATATAGGAATCTTCCTTTCATATCAATAATTACCTTTCTCCAACCTAGGAGAAAGGTTGAAAGGTCGAACAGTATTCCAGTGTACAAACATGTCATGATTTATTAAATACCACTGTAGTGGGAGAATTACGTTGTTTGTACATTTTGTTAATAAAAGCTGCACTATAGCAACTATCCTTGTAGCTTAATTTTTATGCACATTGTTAGTCATTTCCACGCAACAAGTTTCTAGAATGAAGATGACATTTCTAAGGCTTTTTAAATAGTTGTCCTCCTAAAGAACAGTTACTAAACAGTCTTAATGGTAGAGTATAGGAATATCATTTCAAGAGATTTTTATGTATGGTCATTTTTTTTCAACCCTCTGTAATCTTTACTTGTTTTTATTTGTTTTGGGAATAAGGCCCACCTGGAAGGTCTCTTTCAGTCTAGCGTTTAGCACTTGTCTTTGTGGATTTTTGCACATGGGACTGCATTTCATCTGGTCCTTTTATCATATTCCACATCCCCTTGACTTTTTAATTCCTAGTGCTTTTTGATTTAAATTTCAGAGTCTCAGTGTTGGACCAGGGATTCTATGGGTCATGGAGAAACAGTTTTCTTTCTTTCTTTTTTTTTTGTTAGACTCAAAAGTTTTGTATTTCTTTTTTTTTTAACAACAATGAATTTTATTTCAATTATAGGTGTACAAAGATCATCACAAGTCAATGCGATAGATTTTGTGTCCCAAACCCACAGTGTATCCCCCCAACCCCCAGATTGTCCCACTTGAAAAACCAAGGTTTTACAAAATCTGTGAGTCATTATCTGCTCTTCAAAGAAGTTCATTGTGTCTCTTTAGCTTCCGCATATAAGCGGTAACATTGGGTGTTGCTGTCTGATTGACTGGTTTCACTTAGTATATTTAGTATATTCGCATGATACTTTCTAAGTCCATCCATGTTGCTGCAAATACCATTATTTCGTTCCTTTTAATGGCTGAGTAATAGTCCATTGTGTGTATGTACCATATCTTCCCTATCCTCTCCTCTGTTGATGGGCATTTAGGTTGTTTCCATGACCTGGCTTCTTCCCTCTCTAGCTGCTTTAAATGTAAAGTTAGGTTATTTATGTGAGCTTTTTCTTGTTTCCTGAGGTTGGCTTGTATTGCTATATACTTTCCTCTTAGAACTGCTTTTGCTGCATTCCAGAGGTTTTGGAGTGTCGTATCTTTGTTGTCATTTGCTTCTGGGTATTTTTTAATTTCCTCTTTGATTTCTTCAGTGATCCATTGGTTGTTTAGTAGCGTGTTGTTTAGTCTCCACGTGTTTGTATTTTTTGCCATTTTTTTCTTGTTGATTTCCAGTCGCATACCATGGTAGTCAGAGAAGATGCTTGAAATGATTTCAATTTTCTTAAAGTCACTGAGGCTTGATTTGTAGCCCAGGATGTGATCAATCTTAGAGAATGTTCCGTGCACACTTGAGAAGACTGTGTATTCTGTTGCTTTTGGATGGAATGTCCTATAAATGTCTATTAAGTATATGCCTTTCCTGGTGAGCCTTGTCATTTGTGGTGTTTTTGCTTCTGGTCGTGGCCTTTTCTTTTCTGCCTAGAGAAGTTCCTTTAAGATTTGTTGTAAAGCTGGTTTAGTGTTGCAGAAATCTCTTAGCTTTTGCTTATCTGTAAAGGTTCTGATCTCTCCTTCAAATCTGAATGTGAGCCTTGCAGGGTAAAGCA
>PVHT020000170.1:6243948-6283553 GCA_004024745.2 Catagonus wagneri
GTTTCCCTAGCTGCTTTCAAAATTTTCTCTTTGTCTTTAATTTTGGTCATTTTGATTAATATGTGTCTCGGGGTGTTCCTCCTTGGGTTTATTTTATATGGTACTCGTTGCGCTTTCTGGATTTGAGTGAGTGGTTCCTTTCCCATATTAGGGAAGTTTTCGGCTATTATCTCTTCAAATAGTTTTTCTGTCCCCTTCTCTCTCTCTTTTCCCTCTGGCACCCCTATAATTCGGATGTTGGTGCGTTTAACATTATCCCAGAGTTCTCTGAGACTCAGCTCATTTCCTTTCAATCTTTCATCTCTTTTCTCTTCCGCATTAGTGATTTCCACTAATCTGTCCTCCACCTTGCTGATTTGTTCTTCTGCCTCCTGTATTCTACTGTTGGCTGCTTCTAATGAATTTTTTATTTCAGTTCTTGTATTTTGCATCTCTTCTTGTTTAATTTTTACAGCTTGTATTACTTTGCTCAGTGTTTCCTATAAATTATCAATCTTTGCCTCCAGTTTATTTCCAATGCCTTGCATCATCTTCAGCATCAACAGTCTAAAGTCTCTTTCTGGGAGGCTGATAATCTCATCACTGAGCTGCTTTTCTGGGCTTTTCTCTTTCTCCCTTATCTGAGTTATAGTTTTCTGTCTTTTCATTTTTATAGGTTTTTGGTGTGGTGACCTTTTTGCCAACAATAGAGTTGTAGCCTCTCTTAATTCTGGCGTTTGCCTCCCCTGTGGCTGAAGTTGGTATGTGGGGGGCCTTTCTGTAGGCTTCTGGATGGGAGGGACTGATGCCTGCCCACTGGTAGGTGGGGTTGGTTTTTATCCCTCTGGTGGGTGGGGCTTTGTCTCTGGATGAGATTAGAGGCTGGCTGTGTGCCTGAGGGGTCTTTAGGCAGCCTGTTTCCTGATGGGTGGGGCTGTGATCCCACCTAGATTATTGTTTGGCCTGGGGCTTCTCAGCGCTGATGGGAGGGACCAGATTTTCCCAGAAATGGCCCCCTCCAGAGAAATGCAGGCTAATGAATGTTCCCGAGAGCTTCGCCTTCAATGCCCTTCCCCCACCACAAGCCACAGTCACCCCTGTTTTCCCAGGAGATCCTCCAAGAATTGCAGTCAGGTTCCACCCGGATTCCTGTGGAGACTGCTTTGCCCTGGGACCCAGTGCACGCGAAAGTCTGTGTGTGCCTTTCAAGGATGGGGTCTCTGTTTCCCCCAGTCCTGTGGAGCTCCTGCACACAAGCCCCGCTGGCCTTCAATGCCAGATGCTCCGGGGGCTCTTTCTCCCTGTGCCCGATCCCCAGGTGTGGGGTTTTGACGTGGGGCTCAGAACTCTCAGTCCTGTAGGTAAGTCTCTGTGATGCAGTTACTTTCCAGTCTGTGGGGCTTCCCACCCGGGAGGTATGGGGTTGCTTCTATTGCGTAATCGCCCCTCCTACCTCTTGATGTGGTCTCCGCTGTGTCTTCTGGAGCAGAGTATCTTTTTTGGAAGTTTACAGTCCATTTGGTTGAAGGCTGCTAGGCATGGTTGTAGTTTTGTTGTTTTTTGCGAGAAACAGTTTTCATATATAGCTTTTTATTTCTTCATTTTTCAAGATTAAGTTTTTTTCACAGGAGGAAACCATTCTGATTAAAGGTAAACTGATACGCTGATTCAAATTACGGGACTAGTACAGCTGAGGTGGAGACCAGCTGGTGGTCAGTTGCCAGGAGTCAGCACAGCCCTCGGCCCTGCGCTGTCCATCTGGGAGACAAAGATGTCTCAGGCCTCCTCTTTCCTGGTGGTGTTGACTGGCTCATTATGGAGCCTCACAGTGCACGTAGCTCCTTTCTTAAGGATTCTCTGCTAAATCTGCCGGTTCCACCAAAGGACAGCACAAGAGAGAAGCTGTCCAAACAGTGTTCTCAGTTTCCCGTAAGATGTGTGATGAGAACGGACCCAATCATGGATTGGTAGTGTCGTTGTCAACTAGAACTAGAAAGCTTGCCTGTCACTTTCAATAGACCAGATTCATGAGGTTCTGAGAGGATTAACGAAGCCTGTCACACCCCACCCTTTATTTTACAATAAGGTGGGGGTGAGGGTTTTTATTGGAATATCTACAGACTGCCTTTTGTTGTTGTTTTTCAATGCAAAAGGTAACCCTGGGTGTTAACCATGAAGATGTCAGATGAAGAATGGTCAAATCTTCAAATCTGGGGAATAAAATTCTGGAGAATATTTGCTCTCTGCCCACAAGTTTTGGGGTTTCGTTTAGATCAGTAATTAAAATTTCCTAAAGCGTCTCTGGTGGTGACTTTATAAGGCATTATACAGTTATTTTAAGATAGTTGGGGTTTTTTTGTGTATGGTCATGTTTCTCTCATGCTTAAAAGTTTATTTTCATTTGTACTTTAATGCTTTCAATTAGAAATATTTCTGGAGTTCGCGTCGTGGCTCAGTGGTTAACGAATCTGAATAGGAACCATGAGGTTGTGGGTTCGATCCCTGGCCTTGCTCAGTGGGTTAGAGATCCGGCGTTGCCGTGAGCTGTGGTGTAGGTTGCAGACGTGGCTCAGATCCCGCGTTGCTGTGGCTGTGGCGAAGGCCGGCAGCTACAGCTCCTGTTAGACCCCTAGCCTGGGAACCTCCATATGCCACGGGTGCAGCCCTAGATAAGGCAAAAAGCCAAAAAAAATAAAAAAGAAATATTTCTAAGTGGACATTAGCAGTTTCATATTTTTCTGCCTTTTTCAGTGATTCTACAACATATCCTGACATTGAATCTGACATACATTCATGGGAATCATTTCTTTCTGATGTTAGAAAAGAAATTGAGAAAGCAGAGGTAAGTTAGAAAGTATTTTATAATTCTGTCAAAATCTGTCTGATGGTTGTAATTCTGAAGAGGTAGTGTCATATTGGAAGTTTTTTCAGCTATTAATGGCAATATATATTTTTTGATTTTTTTTTTGTAATGATTTTTCATGAAAGAAATGCCATTTTCTTAACTGTCTTAACTCTGTCCTTGGTTGCTAAGGTTAGAGGAGTGTGTTTGATAAAGCTGTAGGGCATTCTGATTAATACGGGCTTATTTTGAATTTCTTTCCTTATAAGAAATAATCTTTCCTCTCAGTTATATTTCTTCGGAAATGGCTGGTCACTTGTAATGTATAGAAAGGGGAAAAACATATTGACAATTGTGGGTTTCCCTCGGAATTTGTTAGAAAAACTTAACACTTTTGCTTCTACCTACAGACTCAGTTTGGAGAACAAATTCAAGCGATTAAAAATGGTTCTCGGCTCAGTGAACTTTCTGAAGTGCAGATTTCTGAGCTTTCATTTCCTGCTTGTAACACAGTAAGTCTGTCACATCTTTTTCTTTCTTTCTTTCTTTTTAAGGAAAGAGAATAGAAAACTAGTGAAGCACCATTTCTAAACTACCAAAAGTAGTTTGTTGTTATTGTCTTGGAAGTGCTCATGAGATGGATTAGTAATTACCTTAATATTTTCACTGAGCATTAGGGTAAGGCCCTGTCAGGGGTACCCTTATTTGCCCCTCACCCTGTGACCCTTCTGTCATGTGCATTCAGTCTCTTAACTTAACAAATAGAGCTGCATTCTGAAGCCTGATCTTAGGAGTTCCCTAGTGGTTCAGTGGGTTAAGAATCCAGCATTGTCACTGCTGTGGCTTGAGTTTGATCCCTGGCCCCAGAACTTCCACATGTCATAGGTGCAGCCAAAAAACAAACAAACAAAAAAGAGAAGCTGGTCTTGAGCGTCTTTTTTTCTGCCATACCTTGCACACTAAGCATTCACATTTATTATGGATTCATGTGCAAAAAAAAAAAAAAAGAATGAATTGTAACATTAAAAAAGTTTAGCCACCTCGAACTGGGTAAAATATTATAATGAGTGCCACCGTTTTTTCTCTTCATAGAAGAAGTTTCTTCTTTCCATTGAAGTAAGAAATAGAGTTTTATTTAGAATTAAAATCACTTATTTACAGTGTTTCCAAGTTCTTAGAGCAGACATGGAAGGGGAAAAAAGCATTAGAGCTCAGTAGAATATTTTACTATTAATTTTTAATTCTAACTTATGTAATTTTATAAATACCCAGAAGAATTTTAATGTTCAAAACCTTGGGAGCTCTTAGTGTGCCAGAAGTTTGAGTAGTAACTGCCCTAACAATGATTTCTTTTGTGTGTCATTTCTCCCCTATTTATTCTTGAGTATTTAGTGGTGATCAAGATTAGATGTGGTCTGTGACCTCAGAGTACATACAGGGTTTGGAGAAGAGAGACTTTAAACCCATAATTATAAGCAAAGTGTGCCAAGGCTTTTCATAGGAGCCTGGAATGCTATGGCGGCATAAATTAGAGGAACTAACCTAATGGAGAGGACCAGGCTGGGCAGAAGATTGCCTGTTGGAGGTCTCAGTGAGTCAGAGATCTGCAATCGGAATTAACCAGGCAAGAGCAGTAAGCGGCTGTCTTTTTGCAGAGGGGTACACGGTGTCTGCAGGGTCAGAGTGTTCCCAGTGGAAGAAACAGCATATTTGGAGGCTAAAAAAACAGCACTCCTTTCATAGCTAAAAAAGAAGTTCACTATGACAAAAGGGGGCTGCAGGGAGAAAGATTATAGTATTGTGCCCACCGGCCAGGGCGGAGGGAGCCTTATTCTGTAGGGAGGAGTATTCAGTGGTGTGGCCTTGGCCTCGGGTCACTAGCCAGGATAGGTTTCAGGTACAGGAGTGACATCAGCTTGCACTTGAGTGCAGTGTGCAGAGGTGGTGGGCGAGGGGCCTGAGTGGCTTCCATTCGACCAGTTCCAGCTCACCGTGCCCAGCCATGTCCTGGATCAGAGGGAAGAGAGCAGATTTGAGAGGTATTAGAGGTCAGGTGAGAGAACTGCGCCGCTCCTGAGATTGGGGCGCAGTGTGCGTATGTTGGGGAATTGAGCTGAATCGGGCTACTGTCAGTGGGGTGGGCACCGGAGGATGAGCAGGTGAGGAGACTGTGCCGAGGCCATTTTTGAAGCTGTGAGTTTGAGTGGCTTTGGAATCACCCGGGTGGACCTGCCCACATGGAAGTTTGGGTTTGCGGATTTGGATCTCGGGGAAGATGCTCTGGGCCAGAATCTTTTTAAAAGTGAGCATTACCGGCAGCAAGCACACAGGCGCCGAGGCGTGAGAGGGTGTGGCGTGTGGTGGAGATGTGCGCCTCTGAAGGCGTGGGGAGCAGCAGCAGCGCTTCAGGGCAGACGCGAGGGAGCCTCAGGGAGAGCTGCACAGGGCGCGGAGCGGGCGGATGTCGGCAGGTGGAGTCGTGGAGAGCCCCTCTTAAGAGAGAGAGCAGGTGCCCGGGAGCTTTGAAGGACAGCGACATTCAGTTTATTGTGTTCAGGTTTCCTGAGCGTTTGAGCAGCCAGGTTTTACTGTAGTTGTGCTTACTCCGTTAGTCTTTGTCTGTGGGTGTGACTCTGGCTACTCTGATGTGTTCCTCACAGACTCAGCCTGAGTTACTTCCTGAGCCTTCAGGCCGTGACGACGAAGATCCTTCCACTTCTACAAGTCGTGAGACCGGAGACCCAACAGCAGTCCCTGGGGATTCGAGCCTGGTCTCTGCCACTGATGGCCCAGCGGAGTACCCCTCCCGCGAGCAGGACGTCGCCCTTCTGCCAGAGCAAAAGAGCCCGGGCCAGGCAGCCGAGTCAGAGCCAAGCCCTGCGGCCGATCGCAAGTCCCCTGTTGCTCTGGGACGTGCCACCCGTTCCAGCCAGTCTCCAAAAAAGCCCTTCAATAGTATCATCGAGCACCTGTCAGTGGTGTTCCCGTGTTACAACAGGTATGAATCTAAAGTGTCAGTGACTCTGTTAAATGCCTTAATGAATGGAGGTCTCCTGATCAGGTAGCGTCACGGCACTTAGGGGCTGAGATGGAAGGGGCTACGTAACTGTTTTCCTCTGAAAGACAAAGCGCTACATCTTCTTTCCCTCTTTGTAAACATAAGGGTGAGCATTTTCAAACAAATAGATTGAAAACATTGATCGCTGGTTAAGAACCCATGGCAGTTTGCTAAGATTTTGATGAACTCAGTAACACACTGAGTGGAATCACTAACTGAACTGCAAAACATTACCTTTTTATCATTTCGGGGAAAAATACTGCATACGGCAAAGAAGGCAGCAGCAACTAAACCCTGTCAGACGGCACGTCGGATTTGTTCGAAGTGTGAGGTTAAAGAGACCAGGTACAATTTGATAGTGAGTCAGGTGTGTGAGCACCTTACAAAGGGGTGCTTATCAGAGGGGGAGAGCTGCTCTTAACTAAGTCAGCTAGTGTTGTCGTCAGGCACCACAGGGGGCTTCTGCATCGACCTCTGACCTCACTCTCCAGGTTGGTTTGAGCGGGCTGCGGGCTTCTCTCAGCTGGGAGAGAGCGTGGAGCAGAGGGAGTGTGTCTGGCATCCAGCTCGGAAGAGAGGTCCACATCCGGGAGGGACCCTCTGTGCCGCCCCTGTTATTTCTGTCTTTGATGCAGCATTAGCCACAGGCTTTGAAATTCTGATCTTGACACAATGTACTGGTTAAACTGTGATTGGCCAGAATTATTGTTTTGTGTTTGTCAGTCGAGCCCTACCCTATCTGGCCTGCACATGGGTGTCTTTGTATTTAGTCTTGCTTAAGTTTGAGAAACATTGTAAGTTTTCTCGATAGTAATAACCATGCAAGTTAGTAAAAATAGTCAAGTTATAATTACCGAAAGTACCGTACAAATAAAGCGGTTTGTAATTCTGACTAAATTTTGCAGAATATAAACCATCAACAGATATGCATCCTAGTTTTCTGCAAGTTAAAACTCTTGAGGTATTTGTTCTACAAATATGAAGTTCCTGTTGATTAGTGATACAAACCACATCTACTGATGCTTATCAGAAATTTAGGCTTTGAAAATTTTGTTGTTCGTTAGATTTTTTTTTTTGTCTTTTGTCTTTTTATGGTCACACCCAAGGCGTATGGCGGTTCCCAAGCTAGGGGTTGGATCCGAGCTGTGGCTGCCGGCCTAGGGTTGGATCAGTGCTGTAGCTGCCAGCCTATGCCACAGTCAGCAACACAAGATCCGAGCTGCATGTGCGACCTACACCACGGTTCATGGCAACGCCGGATCCTTAACCCACTGAGTGAGGCCAGGGATCGAACCCGCATCCTCATGGATACTAGCCGGGTTCGTTTCCACTGAGCCACGACTGGAATTCCTGTTGTTGGTTAGATATTTAAAGGCAGGAAGTCAACAAAACTGGTTTGTTCTTAGAGATTTTATTGATTTTAAGTCAGATCCAGTGGTGTCTGATCATTGATTTTGCTTATAGCTGCAGTATATCCAGGATGTAAAAAATCAGGTTTCTCGGTAGAGATGGTGAGCTCAGATGGACCTTATAGATACATTATTACTTTGAAAGCATATTAAAATAAAAATTTAGAAATGATAATGAAATTTTCATAACTCTTTGAGAGAGTGATTTTGCTGCTTTTATATATAGTCACTGCAAATGAATTATTTGATTTTATTTCTTCTTTTCTTTTTTTTTTGTCTTTTAGGGCTGCACTGGGAGCATATGGAAGTTCCCAGGCTAGGGGTCAAATCAGAGCTGCCTATAGCTGCCAACCTATACCACAGCTTAGATCCTGGCAATGCAGGGATCTAAGCCTCGTCTGAAACCTATACCAACAACTCGTGGCAACGCTGGGTCCTTAACCCGCTGAGCAGAGCCAGGGAGCATACCCAGACCCTCATGGAGAGTAGTTGAGTTCATTTCCGCTGAGCCACAACAGGAACTCCCATTTTGTTTCTTTTAGCTGTTGGGTTAATAGTGGCACACAATATTTCTTTGCAGTAGGAAACTTTTGGCTTTCTCGAGAAATTTCATTATCCTCATTCTCCCTTTAGCACGGAACTTGCTGGTTTTATTAAAAAAGTGAGAAACAAAAACAAGAACTCGCTCTCTGGATTGAGTATTGATGAAATTGTCCAAAGAGTGACAGAACACATTCTAGACGAAGAGAAAAAGAAAAAGGTCAGTATTTCATTTAGATCCAGTAAAATGTCCTCCTTTACTCTTATTTATTTATTGAATATGAGAATTGTGAAACCAAAAGGTGGAGAGCAGTGTAGCAGACTGAAGATGGTCGGGTTGGGGTAACCGAACTTGCCTCCCTCCTCCACGTTCTCACTGCAGCCAAATCCGGGAAAGGACAAGAGGCCCCTGGAGCCCGGCTCTGCCGCTTCTGTGACCAGGGCCACCCAGGACCCGCCATCCGTGGTTGCTGGATCGTCACCCAGAACCCAGGGGCAGAAGACAGAGGACGTCCTTGTGAGTGTTGTACGTGTGACCCGAAGTCAGTCCCGCTCTGATGAAGAACAGGAAGGAAACAAAAGAGCTAATCCATGATTTTGCCCCATTCTTTTCATTTCTGGATCAAAGTTATTTGATCTTAAAACTAGAAACCAAGTTTAGTTGTACTTGAATGTGTCATTAGAACAGCCAGTGAAGGGTGAGGTTGTCTGTCCACCTTCACAAGGTGCCTCGAGGCCCCTGTGCACAGTGACAGGGACAGCTGTGACCACATTGTGGGAACCGAACCTGTAGACAGATTCATTTCAAGTGTAAATAGGAAAATTGATTTTTGCGTAGTTTTCTTCCACATGACCACGGGCTTTGAAATCACTTAGTAACACAGTGGTGTTGAATCACATGTGCCTGTTTTGGGTTGTTGTCTGGAGGAAGAGCTGCAGCAGAATTCGCAGCGACAAGGGCTCTGCTCCAGAAAGGCTGGTCGCTTCTCCTCCCCCGTTCCGGGGGATGGAGGCACACCGAATGGGCTAAACTTGTGATGTAATGATGTAAACTGTTTATCCTCCTTTTTTTTTTTTTTGCCTTTTGTCATTTTAGGGCCGCACCCGCGGCATGTGGAGATTCCCAGGCTAGGGGTCTAACAGGAGCTGTAGCCGCTGGCCATAGCCACAGCAGCACCAGATCCGAGCTGCGTCTGCAACCTACACCACAGCTCACGGCAACGCTGGATCCTTAACCTACTGAGCAAGGCCAGGGATCGAACCCGCAACCTCATGGTTCCTAGTCGGGTTTGTTAACCGCTGCGCCACGACGGGAACTCCTGTTTATCCTCTTTCTAAACAATGAGAATGTTAGAGAACTTTTTATGAAATGCTGTGTCTGTGCCCTCAGTTGATAAGGCATTACAACTGTCTGTCTGTTAACTGAGGGCACTGAGGCCTGGACGACTCCTGCGTCTTGCCAGGTGCCTCCATTTGGTTTGGGGGAGGTTCCTGTCCTCACATCCCCAACCAGCTGGTGCTGGGGACCGTGCAGTAGGGGCCGAGCGTGTGGTTGTAGAAGAGGCGGGCACAGGCGGCCCGGGGCTCTGGGCTCCAGGTTGCTTTCTGGTGTCCAGCACGTTTTTCCTTTTGGTCCCACTCTAGTATCAGAGTTCAGGTGAAACTGAAGTTAGAAGAGTTTCAGGCCCCGTAGTGGAGTCAGCAGTACGAGACCGACCAGAGCTGGGCTGCTGACCTGAGCCAAGCAATAAACCTTCTTGTGAACTTGTTTTTAATCACTCCCATACATTCTCACTTTCCATTCCCCTTTGGAGATTTTCCACATCACACACACCCAGGTCCCAGAGTGTCTCGCCCTGGTGAGAAAGCTTATGAGCGTGCAGTGCATTCCTGCAAGGCCTGGCTGAGTCCCCGCCCTTGCCCAGGGGGCTTTCTGCTGGTCACGTGCTCCCTGGTCCAACAGCCAGGCTGATCTCTCCGCACTTTGGCTGATGTGTGAGTGTGCGAGGTGCTCCTGTGTGTGAGCCCCAAAACCCACCCTCTAGGGTAACTGCTGTTACCACACTGGTATGTATTTTTCTCAGGTAAACACTTTTGTGTCTTTGTGTATATGTGAATTTAGTCGAATGTCCATTTTTTTCCACTTAGAAATATATTGTGCCCACCTTTCCATGCTAGGAAATAGGTTGACTGGGTTTTTCTGAACTTCACAGAGACCTTACTCCCAGGCTTTCCCCAGGGCTGATACTTCCATTTCTTTCCAGACCCTTCCACCCGGGGCCACGTGGCTGCCGGGGCGGCAGCAGTGCCACAGGAGAGGCGAGAAACCCCATTCAGCAGTTCAGAGCCCCCAGGCACTGCCCAGCGCCGCCCCCTGGCCTTAGTCCACTGCCAGGCTGCGTTCATTCGCTCGCCTGACAGTTTATGGAGCGCCAGTTTGGGGCTGGCTGCCAAGGACACAGATACGCAAGGCTCCTTTCTTGCCTTCAAGGTGTTCAGAGTTAAGGGGGGAGTGAGGATGGAAATTAATGGTGTGGCGTGGCCTGGGGGATCAGTGCCGTGAGCTAGAGGGAGCGCTTTGTGTCTAGGGTGGCAGTCTGCTCTGCTCTCACACAGGAAAGGCTTCCTGTGCTCCCCAGGCTGTGAGTGCCGGGCCGGAAGTCCTCCGTTCATCTCTGTATCCCCACGCCCGCACAGCCCCTGACCGTGGTTGTTTGCCGAATGAGCCATCAGTTTGTTTCGATTTGATTTATGCAAGTAATCCACATTCATAGAAACCTTACAGACGTCAAAAACAAAGTTAAATCTTTCAACCACTGTTAACATTTTATCTTTCCAGAATCTTTTCTAGGCATTTCTGTATATATACATTCTCTTTTAAAAAATTGAATTACATAATCATACATACTGCTTTTGTAGTCTACTTTTTTTTTAATTAATGAATTTTATTACATTTATAGTTGTACAAGAATCATCGCAACCAAATCATCCCAAACCCTCAGTGCAGCCCCCCCCACAACCTGTCTTATTTGGAAACCATAAGGTTTTCAAAGTTTATGAGTCAGTGTCTGTTCTCCAAAGAAGTTCATTGTGTCCTTTTTTTAGATTCCATGTGGAAGTGGTAGCATTTGATGTTGATGTCTCACTGTCTGCTGACTTCATTTAGCATGATAATTTCTAGGTCTATCCATGTTGCTGTAAATGCCGTTATTTCTTTCCTTTTCATGGCTGAGTAATACTCCATTGTGTATATGTACCACTTCTTTATCCACTCCTCTGTCGATGGACATTTAGGTTGTTTCCATGACCTGGCTATTGTATATAGTGCTGCAATGTACATTGGAGTACATGTGTCCTTTCGAGTCATGGTTTTCTCTGGATAGATGCCCAGGAGTGGGATTGCTGGATCAAATGGTAATTCTGTATTTGGTTTTCTGAGGAATCTCCCTGCTGCTTTCCACAGTGGTTGCACCAATTTGCAGTCCCACCAACAGTGGAATAGGGTTCCCTTTTCTCCACACCCTATCCAGCACTTATTGTTTGTAGACTTTTTGATGATGGCCATTCTGCCCGGTGTAAGGTGGTACCTCATAGTGGTTTTGATTTGCATTTCTCTAATTATAGTCTGCTTTTATTCCAGGGGTTTTTGTGACCAGTTTTCTGTGTCAGGGATTATAGAGTTCCATCATGATTTTAATCAAACCTGTGGTAAATCCCTAGTGTAGAGGTGTTATAAATTGTGGTGTTGTCCCCAGCCATTAGATAATTAGATGACTAGTTAATTTGTAATGTTCAGCTAGTACTTTGCGTAAGGGATAGGGTAAGAGGGTATGTGTAAGTATTTTAACTGAGAATTAGTTAACCATATAAAACATTTTTTTCTCTGAAAAAAATTAAAACTTTTTCCTGAGAAATTTTATTTAAAAATAAGTTTTCTGGAGTTCCTTTAGTGGCTCAGCAGAAATGAATCTGACTAGTATCCATGAGGATGTGGGTTCGATCCCTGGCCTTGCTCAGTGGGTTGGGGATCTGGCGTTGCTGTGGTATAGGTCACAGATATGACTCGGATCCCTTGTTGCTGTGGCTGTGGGGTAGGCCGACATCTGTGGCTCCGATTCAACCCCTAGCCTGGGAATCTCCATATGCCACGGGTGTGGCCCTAAAAAAGGCAAAAAAAAAAAGATGGTAAATTATTCCCTCAGTCTGCTTAGCTGTAATCAGGAATAAATTGCCACCTTAGCTGCAGAAGTGTTGGAAGCCACTTGTAAGAAGAGCTCATAAAGTAAAAAGAAGTTCATTCTCCTTTATCATGGGCATATGTGTGTCTCCACAGGTGTCTGATGCACATTCCTGTGAAATATGCCACGAAGTGTTCAAATCCAGAAACGTGCGTGTACTGCAGTGTGGGCACAAGTTTCACAAAGGGGTAAGAACTCTCTGCCATCATCACGTCCTGCGTTTTGACTGTGGAGTATTTTGAAAGTAAAAGGGGACTTTTTTCCTCGACTTTACTCCTTGGGTTTCAGAGCATTTGTTTTGTAAGCCTCCCGAGGTCTGTGGTCCTTGTCTCCGCTCCCGGAGGCCGGTGCTGTGAGAAGGGAGCGGATGCCTGGGCCCTGCACGCCGTCCTTGTCCTCGCCGCCCTGTCGTGGGCGGGAAAGCGCACTGGCGCCAGCAGTGGCTGAAACTCAAAACTGATTTCTTACACACATGGTCAAACACAGTGCGGCCGTCTGTCAGTTTAGGGCAGTATGTGAAGTAAGTGTAACATCGTAGAGGAGAAACACTAAACCTAACTGGGTGCATTGTGCCGGATCCTAGAACATGCTGGCTGTACCCTTCCAAGATTTGTGTTCATTGTTTTGGAGTCTGGGGTGCCCTGAGCACACGTCCTGCGTCCCTGCTGCTGGGTTAGAGCAGATTAGGCCTCCTCCCTGCCAGCTTGTGACTCCCCGAGAAAAGGGATGCACACGGCCGTAGTCGCTGGGAGTTGAGACAGCTTGCGACTCTCGCGTGGCCGGCCTCCTCCACGGAGGGGTGAACCGCCTGGGCTCTTGAACTTGAACAACCTCAGCGCTGCAGCAGCGGCAGGCCGACCAGGAGCAGCTCGGGAGCACTCTGTGGAGACTGGCTCCAGTGAGGCTGGGTGCTGTGCAGGCTGGTGGGCTGGGCGAGGAGCAAGACCAGGCAGACGGGGGTGAGTCCCGGGTCTCGGAAAACGCCAGCCTGCAGAAGTCAGGGCGGCTGAGGCACAGGCCCAGAGCAGAGAGCGGGGACGGGGAGGGCAAGGCCACGTCCAGGGTCAGGCCTCGCGTGTCCACGGCCACGGTCGGAGGTAGGACCCTTTGTTCCGGGGCCTGGTCCGCACTCCTGTCCCGAGCAGGACCCTGAGTCCCTGAGTGTCGGTGGCTCCGGGCCCCACCAGCCTTAGGCCGTGTCTGTTGAGGAGAGAGGCAGAGGAGAGCTGAGGGTTCCACGTGCCGCTAAGGGCATCGACTGACTGTGTTTTCTCCTTTCAGTGTTTTAAGCAACGGCTTAAGGGGCAGGGCGCTTGCCCGGCCTGCCTGGACCGTGACCTCCTGTCCGAAGAGTAGCCCGCCCGCCTGCGCTTCTAGGTAGTTACAGCCACTAACGAGTCTCTACTGTTTGTTGATGTCCTACCTTTGACACAAAAAGCAGACATTTGAAGATTCTTCGCGCTGTCACAGCGCTACTAAACGGAAGCCTTTAACATAGTTGAGAGTAAGTAATTTCCCAGCCCTGCTGAAACACCCTGACAGCAGCCGGAGGCGGCCGGCAGAGCTGACGCGGCGGCTCCTTGCCCGTCGGGACTGCTGCGGGTGCTCTCCGAGGTGAGCGCCTCCGAGCGGGACCTCTGAATTAGAAGTATTCCTGACCTGTTAAAGTGCCCCACGCTAACGTTTTTACGAGATCAGTGTTCCTGAACATATGCCTTCAGTTTTCCTCAGAAATTCTGCATTTTAAAAACTGGGCTTACGCAAACCACCTTTTAATAAGTTATAGTTAATGTTAAAATATTGGCTGACGGAGACCAAAAGATTCAGCTCTCCTGATCATGTGATTTTAATTTTTCATTTCGTTATTGTATTTCTTCCCAGTAGATCTGTTACGTGCTTATTTTTCATCTTCTGAAGACATAAGGATTTTTGAAAATTAATTACAAAACGCTAGCATCACTTAAGACTTTTTTTTTTTTACCCCTGTTGTCAAGGCTGCTATATATTCATCGTCCCAACCCCGCATCTGGAACTTACTCTCTGAATATGTTACTGTGCTCGTTTGTCCCTCCGCGGGTTAGACAGCAGGTGTTTGCGTACCTCTGTCTCGCACGCAGTGGGCACTGCGCAGAAACGGGCACAGCGGCCCCTTTCCTTACCCCCCGTCCAGAAGAGACACTTGTAGTTAGACTGTCGTTCCGTGTCTGACGTGTGTGTCAGGTGATGCATGCACTCTGTGGCCCGAGAACAAAACTGCAACTGCGGTAGAAACTTACAAAACTAGTATCTGTAGTGACTTAGAGACAGTAGTGAACATAGAAACATGAATACCAGACACATTCCATCTCTCCCAAACAGGAAGAATCAGAAACTATTTTCCCACGTGTTTTCTGTTCCCCTCTAGAAGCTCACAGTCCCAGGTTCGTGAGCTGATTGTGTCGCCTCCCTCTGCCTCGGTTCCCTGTGAGTTTTGGTGTCCTAGTGCTGTAGTGCATAGACGCTCACCCTGTGTTTTGAAGCAGATCCCTGAAACACTGCCTGCATGTTCATGGTGACCGAGGACTGTGGTCCGAAGATGTGCGGGGGCGGGTCTGTAGCAGCAGGTACCAAGGCGGGGAGACCAGCGGACGGGGCGAGAGGTGTCTTGTATGTAGCTTCCAACAGTTGTGAACATGCCTTACGCGTCCTCTAAGTGTCACAATAAAGAGCATTCTAAAATAATCTGTTTCCTGGCGTGCTTATCCATTCTTTATCCAGTGATTTTTAAAATGTGTCCTTGAAAATTCAAGACGCGTATATTACGCTCACATTTTAAAAGGTGACTTCACTCTGAGAGGAGAGCCGTGGTACCTCTGAGTCTAGCTAAGCGGTCTTAGGACTTAGAGCCTGGGTCAAAACAATCCTTTGTGCCTAAATAGAGGTTGCTAAACTAAGTGTTTTACAGAGATGATAGAGATTGCTGTTTTAGGCTACGATCAGAGATATTTTTTATCATGCGAATACGTATAAGAATGTTAATCGGATTGCATTCCTCAATATTGACTTGTGATGGTGAGCAGATATTTGGTCCACAGCAAAATGGCCTTGATGTTTAGTCCTGTCCAAAACCGTTTGACATGAGCTAAATACACACTCATGGATTTTTTTGTTGCTGTTGCATTTTGGTTTTTTGGTTTCTGTTTTTATTTATTTATTTTGGCTTTTTAGGGCCACATCTGCAGCATATGAAAGTTCCCAGGCTAGGGATCATATTGGAGCTACAGCTGCCGGCCTACGCCACAGCCACAGCAGTGCCAGATCCGAGCTGCGTCTATGACCTGCATCTCAGTTCATGGCAATGCTGGATCCTTAACCCACTGAGTGGGGCCAGGAATTGAACCTGTGTCCTCATGTTTACCAGTCTGGTTCATTTCTGCTGAGCCACAATGGGAACTCCACGTGGATGTTTTAGACTGGACCACATTTTAAGAACTTTTGATCCTGTGGGTTCGTGGACTACTAGGCTAATCAAAAGGGTGTCCTTCTTAGAGGACCTTCTGGGTGTGTTGAACATTGAGATGATTAAAGGAAGCAGGTATTGGAGTTCCTACGGTGACACAGCAGGATCGGTGACGTCTCTGGAGTGTAGGTTCAATCCTCGGCCCGGTATAGTGGATTATAGATAGGATCTGGTATTGCATAGGTTGAATCTGTAGCAACTGCAGCTCGGATCTGACCCCTGGCCGAGGAACTCCATATGCCACGGGCCAACCAGAAAAGAAAAAAAGAGCCAGTATTATTAGTTTGTGTCTTTAATCTGATAGCATTTAATCCAAAATAGTGTCTAACTTAAAGCAATGACTATTCCTAAGAGTGTATTTCCCTTGGTGAAAAGTTTTTGCTGTAAATAATTCATAATCCAGTATAACATTGAAATGGTACCCCAGCAAAATATTTCTACATTTTAAAGGTGATTTCAAAGACTATACAGTGGAAACAGGTAGGCAGAGAGATCATGCCACAAAACTGAAGGAATGAAATTCTTTCAGGTAGCTTTTCAGTCGGATGACCTCTTTGGAGACAGATGAAACAGGTAAAAGACGGTATGAAGTACTTGCTGATGATGCTGATGAAAAGCAAAGACCATGATGTGGATGGGATGACTTGTCAGGAGGAGGACCACAAAATTTCCGTTATGACCCGTTAATAAAAGGAATAAGAAATACATCTCAGGAGCTCCCATCGTGGCTCAGCGGTTAACATACCTGACTAGTATCCATGAGGACATGGGTTCGGTCCCTGGCCTCACTCAGTGGGTTAAGGATGCTGTGGTGTAGGTTGCAGACGAGGCTCGGATCCCGCATTGCCGTGGCTGTGGTGTAGGCCAGCAGCTGCAGCTCCAGATTCGACCTCTAGCCCAGGAACCTCCACTTGCCACCAGTACAGCCATAAAAAGACAAAAAAAAAATAAATATATTTCAGATGTTTTAACTTTAAACAAATGTGATTAATAAATGTTAATCGTCAAACTTTGTTAAAAGAATAATTATTAGGAGTTCCCGTCGTGGCTCGGTTAACGAATCCGACTAAGAACCATGAGGTTGCGGGTTCGATCCCTGACCTTGCTCAGTGGGTTAAGGATCCGGCGTTGCCGTGAGCTGTGGTGAAGGTTGCAGATGCAGCTCGGATCCTGCGTTGCTGTGGCTGTGGTGTAGGCCGGCAGCTACAGCTCCTGTTAGACCCCTAACCTGGGAACCTCCATGTGCCACAAGTGCGGCCCTAGAAGTGGCAAAAAGGCAAAAAAAAAAAGTAATAATTATTAGAAGAATGGAGCATCGGTTGTGTCCCGTCCCCCTTCTCCTCTTCACTCTGACGTCTGTCCAGAGGACACGTGCGCCTTCACATAGCCACGTGCCTTCAGTGCTTTGCTGAGAAGGATGGGCTGCCCTGGAGCAGTGAAAACAAACGTGTATTGAGTACCTACTGTGCGCCAGGCCCTGGGCTCACGTCTTGATGCAGCAGTGAAGGCAGGACAAGGCCCCCGTGGAACTTGCCTTTCAGTGGTAGACAGAAAGCAAATTCACAATTCCAGGTGGTGAGAAGGGCTGTAAGAAGTATCAAGGAAAGTGTCTGGATTGATAATAAGGAGTTCCCACTGTGGCACAGTGGGTTAAGAACCCGACTGATATCCATGAAGATGTGGGTTCCATCCCTGGCCTCACTCAGTGGGTTAAGGATCCAGCGTTGCTGTGAACTGTGGTGTGGGTCACAGATGTGGTTTGGATCCGGTGTGGCTGTGGGTTAGGCCAGTAACTGTAGCTCCAATTCAACCCCTAGCCTGGGGCCTTCCGTGTGCCACAGGTGCGGCCCTAAAAAAATAAAAAGTTTCTGTAAAGTGTCTGCATATTGCCTAACGCATAAAGGAAGCTAGTAATCCTTCCTCAGGTCAGGCTTGACACAGGGAGAGCACTTGCTGGGCCTGCGGACGAGAGGCTTTATTAGGCGAAGACCTAGATTTCCTCAGTGAAGCCTAGACCGTGGAACGTGGTCAAGTGGAAAAAAAAAGAGCAAGAAGAAATCAAATCGCCTCAAAGTTATTTTGAAAAATGTGTGTGTTCCTGAAATCTCTGAGTTGACTCTGATGGCATCGTGATTCTGTAGCAAAGGATCGTTTCACCTGTGGCTTTCCCACGCCACCTGGAGGAGCACTTTTGAGGGAGCTTTTCTGTTCAGTTTGGATTTAGAACTGGCGCTGTGTGCCTGGGGCAGGGCCGCAGGCACAGGCCAGCCACGGGGGAGGAGGTGTGCGATCCCAACTCCCCGGTTTGGGGTGAGAGCTGTTCACGTCTTCACCTCCAGTTTATAGCATCTCTTCCTATTTTCCCCTAAAGGTGAAAGGAAGGGACAAAAAATGATAAAATGTTCAGCAAAAATCCAGAAATTAAACAGCACTAGAAAGCTACAAAATCCTAAGGGGCTAACCATCAATAACCAGAAAAAAAGTTTTTAGCCACATTAAATATAATAATTTGGGGTATACATTTGGAAGAAAAACATTGACCTCACACCATACGGAAGCATCAATTCCAAATGGACCATGGCCCTAAATGTGAGAGATAAAGTGATGAGGCTTCTACAGCAAACACGACCTTTTTCTTGGCCTTGGTATAGGCAAAGGTTTGTTAGGAGAGAAGCACCGCAAAGGTAAAAATCCGATAAACTGGATATTGTTACAGTTAAGGACTCTATCAGATCAGGCCATGAAGTGGAGGAGATTTATATTATTTCTAACGAGGCTTCAGAATATATTTAAAAAGTTACATCAGTAAGAAAAAGATGATATATTTAAAATTGAGCAAAAGATTTGAATAGGCTCTTCTCAGATATCCAAATGGAGAATGGGCATTTTGATGCCAAATTTGTTCAGTATTCACCAGGGAAATACAGATTAAAAACCAGTGAGACAGTGCAGGTATCCCCTAGGATGGTTTAAAAAAAGACCAGCGACTAATACCATGGTGCCCTGTGACACAGTCCCATAGGTATTTGGCAGAAATGCGTGCAGTGGTACAAGTGTTTTCATACTGGCTTCATTCAGAACAGCCTCAAACCAGAAACCACCCAGATGTCCCTCGTCGTGGAATGGACAGATCGTGGCCTATTCGCATGACAGATTGTGGAACAGACAGATCGTGGCCTATTCACGTGACAGAATGATTCTCAAGAACGAACAAACTGCTGTTGACAGCTACACAGATCCGCACCATGCTGAGCAAAGGTAGCCTGACAGGACAGAATTCCACGTATGTGAATCTCGAGAACTGGGCACTGGTGGGAGAGGTCAGAATGGTTGCCTCTGAGAGGGCAGGGGCCCTGGGAATGGGCTGGAGTCCTCAGCTGAGCAGTGCTTCCCTGAGCATTTGGGGAATTCGACCTATATGTTGAAAATGTGTGCAGTTTTCTGTGGTTACTGTTTTCAATAAAACTAAATTTTTTTTTTTTGGTCTTTTTGCCTTTTTATGTAGAGCCGCACCCGCAGCATGTGGAGGTTCCCAGGCTAGGGGTCTAACGGGAGCTGTAGCCGCCGGCCTTCGCCACAGCCATGCGGGATCCGAGCCGCGTCTGCAACCTACACCACAGCTCACGGCAACGCCGGATCCTTAACTCACTGAGCAAGGCCAGGGATCGAACCCATAACCTCATGGTTCTTAGTCGGATTCGTTAACCACTGAGCCACGAAGGGAACTCCAAAAAAAATTTTTTTAAAAGAAAGAAAAAGTAAACCCGGGCCCCGGAGGCTCAGGGATGACTGGTCCCTGGCGAAGCTCTCGGGGAGGCTGGTCCCTGTGCACACGGCCCTCACAGCTCTTAGATTCCAATCCCACCAGAGGCCCAAGTGACGCGAACGCCTTCCTTGGGTTGCTAGCTCCCGTGGCCTCCCGGCAGTGACTCTGACCAGCAGTGGTTCTTGGGGAAGGGCTCTGTAGTGGAGAATGTGCGCCTGATGCCAAACTTGTTATTGCTGCTGAATCGAGAGAAAAAAGTAGAGCGCACTTTGCTAGGAAGGTGGTGCCAGTCGTCTTGGCGCTGCCTGGTGCTAGCACCGAGGACCGTCCCCTTGGCAGGAACTGGTTCTGCCATCCTCCTCGGCATGGGTAAGTTCTGGGGTGCTGGAGTCTTCTTGAGCCAACCCCAGTAATGAGCTAGTTGTTAAATTTTCAGGGCTTTTGCCAGCTGACTGTTAAACACAACTATTAAAAATTGAATTGGCCTTACCATCGTGGTTCAGTGGTAATGAACCCAACTGTTATCCA
The DNA here is from genome assembly GCA_004024745.2 of Catagonus wagneri. Taxonomy (NCBI): domain Eukaryota; kingdom Metazoa; phylum Chordata; class Mammalia; order Artiodactyla; family Tayassuidae; genus Catagonus; species Catagonus wagneri. The sequence goes on from PVHT020000170.1 coordinate 6,263,808, forward strand.
CGGGGATGCGGGTTTGATTCCTGGCCTCGCTCAGTAAATTAAGGATCCAGTGTGGCCGTAAGCTATGGTGTAGGTCACAGATGTGACTCAGATCCTTCCTGGCTATGGCTGTGGTGTAGGCCTGCAGCTGCAGCTCCAATTTGACCTCTAGCCCGAGAACTGCCACATGCCGCAGGTGCAGCCCTAAAAAGATAATAATAAAATAAAAAACTGAGTATATAAACAAAATTAAGTAAATTATGTTAAAACAAAGGTGGTTATTTCCTAACAACTACAGTTGATGATTATCCATGCTTTTGTGGGTTACACGATGTATAGTGTCTGCAGGGCGGCAACACTATGTAAGGAGATTCTGTGCGTCTCTTACCGACTCTGCTCTATGGTGTCATATAGATACCTTAGCAATTAACATGGGTGTCACATAACGGGCTTGATTTGGCAGCAGTGGAAGTATATACAGCACAGAAATTGGCAGTCGCTTTGTGTAAAAGGCAAGAGTCTTGTTTGATGGTGCCGAGGTTGCTTGTGCCTTTCTTTGTTCAGGTTTGACACGGTGATTCAGGGACGTTAATGCACAGGCCCCCTGAGGTGGGTGAGGCTGAATGAGCCTCCTCCGCCACCCCCACTGCTACATCTTTTTCTTTTCTTTTTTTTTTTTTTTTTGATAATTATAATAGATATTTATTTAAAGTAATACATTTACAGCTCAGATAGGTCTACATTGTACATTTCGGGTTTAACTAAGTTCATAAAAATACTCTGACGATTGCTGCATCCACAGATTTAGACCACACGATAATTTCTTTGCCCATTCTTCTCTCTTTTCTTTCCCGAACAACGTCTTTCAGATATGGTTCAAGGTAGAATTTATCCTCCTCATATTTTGTCCACTGCTCTTTAGGCAGGTCCAGCGCCCTCTTAATGCGAAACGCCCTGTCGTTATAAAGGTTCTCGGAAGCCTTCTTATGGCTTCTTTTACATCGTCATCCTCATAGATTGTATCATCTCGCATTAAGCCCAGCTTATTGAACCCGGCAGCATTATGATGCCATTTTCATAAACCCTCCAGCCACTTGCTTGATGCTGCGACAGCAGGCCTGCTCACCATCTTGACCCGAGACAGAAGACCCCCTCCTGCACCTGATGGGGGTCCTCACCCTCACCGCTTTCTGTCCCTAACTTCCCCTCCCCCACCCCATCCTGGCTCTGCTCCCCTCCACTGTCCTCTGGGAAAGAGGACACTGCTCACTGCAGTTCCCGCGCGTGCTGGCCCGGGGGTGCTGGCCCAGAGTCTATCACGAGTCAGCCTCTTAGTAACCCGTCTAGAGGCCCCGCTGCGGGTCCCTGCTTGCCTCTGGCCCGGCCCTGCCTGGGGAGCAGGCTGGTCAATCCAAAGCCGCTGAGCTTCAGGGCTGCCAGACAAGAAATGAGCTTGAGGAAGCCCTGCCCAGGGGCTGCTGACTCATCCACTTCTCGGAGGGAGGGAGGGAGGGAGGGAGGGAGGACAGGACGAGGCCTGAAGCGGGGCGGCCCTCAACCTGGCGGCAGGAGCCTTCAGGGCAGAGCAGCTGGTGTTTATTCCCGGGCTGCTGTGCAGGACGCTTCAGAGGGCTCGCACTTTCCGATGTGTGTTTTTGTATCAGACAGAGGTGTCATTGTTCTCAGCCAGTACCTTGAGATTCCAATGGATAAATAGCATTCTGTTTTCTAACTTTTTTCCCTCCATTTTGCAAACGTTATGTATAAAGGCATTTTGTCTAATTCCTTCAGCCCTCGATTTCAGCTTCTGTTTATTTGGTGTGATAGAAAGGTCGTCTTAATTTAGATCTCCCTGCTACCAGTTTCAAGAAATCGGCTGTGGGCTCCAAGCTCCGTGTCCTAAAGTGCCACCCTTTTCCAGCAGGGTGAGCCAACAGCCTCTGAAGAAAGAAAGCAATTGAATGGATCGACAGTGTGCTTCCAGACGCTGGCTGCTACCCGCGCCAGCGGGACTCTGGCTGTTACTGCGGCCTCACCCGAGGCCACATTGCTTTTGCTTCTTGGTTTAAAACTACCACAACCTCTAACTTGGTCAGACCTTTGAAAGCTGAGGCTTAGCCCCTGCTGCAACCCTTCCCTGTGGCAGACGTGGCTGTCAAACCCAGTTTCCTGGGCCTGTATGAAACCGCCATGCCTGTGTCTCCTTGTCCCCACTGTGGCCTCTCCTGGGGAGAGGGACCTTGTCACCCCTTTCCTTCTCCCAAGGAGCCTCTTTGTGTCCCCGCTGTGCCCACAAGAATGAGCTATCCATTCAGTCACATCTCTATTTTGTTCAGCACATGCAGGTACTATTCTGAGTGCTGGCGATGTGACGGGAGCAGAAGAAATGAGAGGCCTGTCCTCAGGTCCTTGACCTTCCAGTGGGAGCCCAGTGTGGTCAACACTGATAGCACGTGTTTGGTGTGTTCCTGGAAATCTGGAGAAAAATGGACCCGGAAGGGGACGAAGCAGGGTACCTGGGAGGGGAGGAGGGCCACGGCTTAAACCAGCCAGGGGTGGCATTTGAATGCAGCGCCCCCCCCCCCCGAAGAAGAGGGAGAGGGGCTGTGGTAGAACGGGAGAAGGGCAGCGCCCAGAAAGAGGAAAGGCGGGAGCAGAGCTTTCCATCTGCTGGTGCTGAAGGAGCTGGAGGCCAAGGTCAGCGCTTGCTCTGGTGGCCGGTGCCGAGGTGGGAAGTTCTCTGGGCCAGGGGGCTGGGGATTGGGGCTTGGACCTGAGATCAGCAGATGTTGAGGTATTTCAACTGCTGGCAGGCAATGTAGCCTGTGGGTGACCCCTGGTTAGATGCACATGTTGGCTTGGAGTCACCGGGGACTGGCCCCGGGCCATGCAGAGAGCATTTTGGTACAATTTCAACTGCATTCATCAGCCTCCTAACTGAACCTTTGCCTCAACCCTCGACACAGCGGCCCCAAGCCCCTTCCCCTCTAATCACTTGACATGCTGCCCCCGGTCAGGGCCCACACACCTACCTTCCCTGGATCCACCTTGCAGGGCGGCGGGGACACTGGCGGGCCCGTGTATCCTGGACCGGAGCCCCTCCCCTCCCTGCCTCCCTCCACCCCAGGTCATCAGCCTCATTCTTACTCCCTTTCCCTGACCTGGACCTGTGTCGCCCCAGCCTTAGCCCTGGCCTGCAGCAGCCAGGCCCTTCCAGTGCTCCCTGACTGACACCCATGCCTCTCCCACCCCACGCTGCCCGCATCCCTTCGGTAGTGTGGCTTTGGCAAATTACTCCGTCTCTTGCAGCTTCAGTTTCCACCTTTGTACAAGGAGATTCCATGAGTGTGCTTGCATGTAGTAACTGCGCAGTAAAAACTAATACCCCAGCTCAGGCTCAGAGCCACCCCTGCAAACTGGCCAGGGTAACCTCCGAATTTGGTGCCTCCAGGCCCAGCTAACCTCCCTCACGAAGCCCCAGACACAGCCTCTGCCCGTCACTGTCTCCCAACGTGCTATTTGCAAACAATCATTTCCTCAGTGTAGTGGAATGCTCCGAGAGCTCCTGCACAGAGTCATTGCAAACATCTCAGCATTTAATTTCTCCAAGTAGCCTGCCAAGTAGCACTAGCTCTTATTCCCATTTTACAGGTGAGACAAATCCAAAAGGTTACATCACTTCCCCGAGGTCCCGTAGCTGGGCAATGTCAGGGTCACGGTTTGCCCGTCTAGGCCAGCTTGCTGCTTCTCCAGCCGCTCATCTGCTGGCTGCTTCTTCCCCTTCAGCCAGAACAGCTCAGGTACTCAGGCGGCAGCAGGAACTTCTCCAACCGCATAGGCTGAAAGCACTCAGAACCTTATTACTCAGGACGATAATAGCGGTGGGCTTTTTGCAGATGCCCTTTATCAGACTGAGGAAGTTCTTATACATTCCTAATTTGCTGAGGGCTTTTTAAAATCGGGAATTGATGTTGGATTTGTCAAATGCCTTTTCTTTAATTTTTTTTTTCAGAGTTGATTTACAGTGTTGTGCAATACCTTTTCTGCATCAGTTTGGCTCATTGTACAGTTTTCCTTTTTCTGTCTGTTAATATGAGAAGTTACATTGACTTATTTTCAAATATTAAGGCAATCTTACTTTCCTGTGATAAACCGCATTTAGCCCTCCTGTTTGTATTGTTGCATTTGATTTTCTCACTTGTAGAACTTTTGCTTCTATGCCCATGAGGAATATTAGTTTATGTTATCTTTTCTTTGCAAAGTCCTCTGGTTTGGATAATAGGGTGATTTTTGGCCTCATACAGTGAGTTCAATATATTCCTCTTTTTTGATTTTCTGAGAGAGACTGTGTGGAATTGGTACTCTTTCTTTCATAAATAGAATTTATCATTAAACCCATCTGGGCCTGTATTGTTGTGTTTTTACTTCAGTTCAAAATACTTTTTAATTTTGATTCTGATTTTCTCTTTGAGCCACGGGTTGTTTAAAAATATGTTATCTGCCTTCCAAATATCTGGGATTTTTTTCAGGTATCGTTTTGTTAGTGACTTCTAATTTCATGAGTCATAGAACATACTTTGTATGATTTGAATCCTTTTAAAGTTATTGAGTTGTTTTATGGCCCACAGTATCGCTTAACCTGGCAAATAGTTCATGGGCACTTACGAAGAACGTGTGCTCTGCCTTTGGTAGGTCAGGTGTTCTATAAATGTCAGTCAACCAGTGAAATCAGCTGCTTATGTTCTTCAAACCTTCTGTATCCTTTCTGATTTTCTGTCAGTTCACTCTCCCGATTAGAGTGTGACACTTCTGACTGTAATTGTGGATTTCTCTCTTTTTGGAGTTAACAGATTTTTTTGTGTGTATTTTGAAGCTCTGTTAGTACATACATAAATATTTAGTGTATGTCCTCTTGACAAATTGACTCCTTATCATTATGAAATGACCATTTTTATTTTTAGTAGTATTCTTTTGTTTGAAATCTACTTTGGTATTAGTGTAGCTATTCCAGTTCTCTTTTGTTTTTTGTTGTTGGTCAGTGTTGGAACAGTGTATACTTTCCCATCCCTTTACCTTTACTGTCTTTATATTTAAACTAGGTATTTTGTAAGCAGGATATAGTTAGGTATTACGTTTTTAGCCAACCTGACAATTTACTCTTTTTAATTATTTACATTTAATGTAATTATTGGTATGTTGGGTTTAAGTCTAGCATCTTGCTGTTTTCTAGTTGCAGTAACTTTTCATTCCCATTTTCCTCTTTTTGCCATGTTTTTGAGGAATTGTGTATTAATTTTTTTATTTACTAGCTGTTTGATTTCTGGTTGATTTATGATTTATAATATACATTTTTTTTTTTCTTTTTTAGGGCCCCACCTGCAGCAAATGGAAGTTCCCAGGCCAGGGGTCAAATCAGAGCACAGCTGCCTGCCAGTGCCACAGCCACAGCAACGCGGGATCCGAGCCACATCAATGACCTACACCACAGCTTGTGGTTAACACCAGGTCTTTAATCCACTGAGCGAGGCCAAGGACTGAACCCGCATCCTCACAGGTTCTTAACCCACTGAGCCACAACAGGAACTCTCCTATAATATATACATTTTAAACTTCCTTCGAATATGATGCTAGTTTTCTCACAAAAATCTCACAATGGTATTTTTCTGCCCCCCGGCCTTTGTGTTGTAATTGCTGCACCTTTTAAACCCTGTAAATTATAAACTCGGCGCTCTGTAGTTTTTGTTGTGAACACTCATAGTGTTTGGTGACAGCTTTGTTGGGCTGTAATTCACATGCCACACAATTCATCTCTTGAAAGTGTCTAATCCCACGGTTAATGCGCACAGAGCCATGCGGTATCACCAACCAATTAAGAATATTCTTATCGCCCCGAAATGAAACTTTATATCTTTTAACATCACGCTCCTTTCCTCCTAAATTCTAGCTGACCACCAACCCACTTTCTGTCTTTATAGATTTGTCTCTTCCGGACAATTGATATAAACAGAATCATATAACATGTGGTCTTTTGCAATCACCTTCTTTCATTTAGAGTGCTGTTTTCAGACTTTACCTGTTTTATAGCATGTATCAGTACTTTGTTTCTTTTCATTGCAGAATGATATTCCCTTGTAGGAATATGCTACGTTTTATTTATCCGTTTTTCAGTTGATGGACATTTTGTCTGCTTCCACCTTTTGACTTTTATACATAATGCTAGAATGAACATTCATGTTCATGTTTTTGCACGGACATATGTTTTCATTTCTCTTGGGCATATACGTAGCGGTGGAATTGCTGGGTCGTGTGGTAACTCTATAGTTAACTTTTTGAGAAACCGCCAGACTGTTTTCCAGAGTGGCTGGCTGCACCGTTTTTACATTCCCACCGGCAATACGCGTGTTCCAATTGCACGTTCTCGGCATTTGCTGCTGCCTATCTTTTTCATTACAGCCATCCTAATGGGTCTGAAGTGCTAACTTACGGGGTTTTATTTATTTTTACTTTCATTTTTTTGGCCACGCTTGTGGCACCTGGAGGTTCCCAGGCCACCGCAGTGACAACGCTGGATCCTTAACCCGCTGTGCCACAAGAGAACTCTGATTTGTATTTTTTTAATGGCTAAGGATATGCATCTTGGTGACTTTTTCTGTACCACCAACCCTTTACAGCTGGCCTTCCATGTCTGGGCTTCCAACCCACTGCGAATCCTGCAGTGCTGTAGTATTTACAGAAAAAGTCCACATGGACCCCTGCAGTTCAAACCCATGTTGTGCACGGGTCAACTGTATGTTCACGTTGCTGTACCACCGTCACAGCCATCTACCTGCACAACTTTTTCATCTTCTCAAATTGAAACTCTGTACTCATTAAACACTAACTCCCTTGGATTACATGCTGCACACTGTGGATACTCCATTGTTGAGAGTCTGTATTTGGTTGTCTTCCTTTAAATAATGTGTAGCTTTATTCTGAAAGGCAGTTAATTTGCTGATCGCTCTTACCCCCTCCCAGTCTTGTTCATAGTCTGTACGTGCAGGGTTTTTTGTTTGATTTGTTTTGTTGTTTTTGCATTTTTGCCATAGCCTGGCATGTGGAAGTTCCCAGGCTAGGTGTTTGAATTGAAACTGCAGCCTCTGGCCTACGCCACAGCCACAGCAACGCCAGATCTGAGCTGCGTCTGGGACCTACGCCACAGCTCACAGCAATGCCGGATCCTTAACCCACCAAGCGAGGCCAGGGCTCGAACCCGCGTCCTCATGGTTACTAGTCTGATTCGTTACCGCTGAGCCACAAGGGGAACTCCTAGTGTAGGTTTAGATGGCCTTTGCCCTGGGGCTGGCAGTGTCCTACTAACAGGGCCACCCTTTTCTTAATTAAATGATGGGGATGTTAAGCACAGCCTCTCTGGTCCGGCTGGTCGGAACTTGAGGAGCTTCCAGCATCGTGAGATTTCCAGACTCTCCACCCCTCTCACAGGCCTCAGAAGCACTTCTCTGCCAGGACTTAGGCAGTGAGTCCAGTCCTGCCCACCCGCAGCGGGGTCCTGGGCGGAGGCTGGGGGGAGCTTCTCTGTCGACTTCTGGAGCCCTTCTCGTGTGGGCTTTCTCTTCCCTTTCCCCTGCCCCACGGAGTCCAGCCACCTCCACATCCCTGAGCTCCAGTCTCTCTTGCTTGTCCCCGGTGAGAACCAACCTGCCGTGGGACAACTTCCCTGAGCCCCAGGATGGAAAGCGTCCCCAGGCAGAAAGCCATGGTGGGCCTGCACTCCCCTCACACTGCACTTTGCCTGAGGGTCGTCATAGTCCTGTGATGATTCTTAGCTAAAGTCTGGAAGTAATTGCTCCATATCTGTCCAGTTTTATTTTGTTGTGAGGGAAGAAGTCCCATACCTGTTCCTCGGTTCTGACCAGACCCGAAAGTCCTGGGGGGCATTTTAAGAGCAGGATGTCTAACACGCCATTCGAAGTTGTGTTTCTGTAAAAGGCAGATCACCCCTTCCCAGCCCTCCCTCTTCATGACAACATCCAGTGCGGCCGATCTGTGTGAGTCGAGGTTTTGCGCGTGGAAAAGGCTAAGGAAGAGTTTCAGGACTCGGTGAGGTGTGGGACAGAGCAGCAGAAGCCTGGAGCGAGGGTGGATCCAAGGACAGAAACCCCGTGGAACTTGCTGGTATATCCAGGGGAAATTTGGATTTTGACAGAGCAAGGCAAAAAAAAAAAAAAAAAAAAATCAACTTAAACTTGCCAGGCTCAGAGATCAAAGAAATCCTGTTGTCACCTTAGTTAGCTTTATATTCCCCGTATCGCACCTGACAGGGGCTTCCGCTTAGAAAATAGAAGTTATCATAGAAACACAACGAATAAATGAACGAAATGAGATTATGTTCTCACTTCAGAGGCAAAAGACAATAGTATCCTCTATATTTCTGTAATTTTTTTTCTCAAGCGGTCAAAGGATTTGAGATTGAAGTTCTGATGTCAGACTCATATCCTAACGCTCCGCCCCACCCCATGTCACACTATGAAAGAGGGTGGCTTTTTCTGTCGCAAGCGGACGCCCGAGCAGGTCACGGGCGGTCTGGAGCGGCTGCACCTGGATGGGGCAGGTGTCGGGAAAGGGCCTGGCGCGCGGGGAGGAGGAGAGGAGAGGACGGTGACTGTAGCGAATGGAATCTGCTCTTGTCTCCAAGTGTCTGCTGCTCTGAACCAAAGCCCCGCGGGCTCTGCCAGCCGGGACGGGCCTGGGAACGCGGAGCCCGGAGAACGCCTTATATGGCGTTGCCCTCTCTGGACCGGCAGACGGCGGGGAGGGGGGAGCCTGGGCGCGGGAGCCGGCCCTGGGGCCCCGCGGCCGCCCCGCCTTCCTGTCTCCTCGCTGCCTTCCTCACTCGCCTTGTCAGCAGCTCGCTCCCTCCCTCCCTGGGCCAAGTTTGAGTCAGTGGAGGCGGAGCCACGTCCCCCGGGGGCTGAGCTGGGGGCGGGGCGGGGAGGGCGGAGCCTGCGGAGCGCTGTCCCCACGGGTAGAGGCTGGGAAGGGGAGGAGGGGGAGGTGCTGGGAACTCCTTCCGCCCTCTTGCCAGTTGTTACCACACTGATCCTAAAAATAGTCTCTAAACCCCAGGAAGCAGCTGGAGGAGAAAATAAATGACTTTTTTTTCTGGCAAATTTTAAAAAAATTTTTTATTGTCGATTTACAGTGTTGTGTCCATTTCTGCTGTACAGCAAAGTGACCCAGTTACATATATATGTATATATTTTACATGTATATATAATATATTCTTTTTCTCACATTATCCTCTATCATATTCCACCACAAGTGCTTAGCTATAGTTCCCTGTGCTCTACAGCAGGATCTCCTTGCTTATCACGACTGGTTTATTTTCAGATCTTAAGTGTTAGAGTGGCTGTAGGACGCTCCAAGGTTCTGGCTGTCAGGCGCTCTGGTGTGCTCCTGGAGCAGAGGAAACAAGTGGCGGCCGGTGCACCCCCAAAAGAGGGCAGCGGACAAACCCAGGAGCCTAAAATGAATGAACCCATGGGGCCTAACTAATGTAGAGCGGCTCCTTTTTTACCGCCACATTTCCTCGCAGCTTGCACGTCACGAGGGTTGAGGATCTTGGAGTGGAGCAGATGTGAACGTAATGCCTGGCTAATGGCTTCTCTTGAAGTGAGCATCAGTCTGGCTGCATATTGCGCAGCTGATCCCAGGACCATGCAAGGAGAGGATGTGCCTGAAATAGAACCCTTCCCTGTCACAGGCTCGTTTGCAGAGTATCCATCATTAAGGTGACCAGTTGATGCCCTCACTCAGCCAGAGTCTGCAGGGCCCGGGAGAACCCGCGGACTCTGCTTATCCACAGGTTGAGAGCTTAGTCCTCGCTCAGAGGGTCTCACCTGTGTCCTACTCATTAGAATCCCTGGATGAATTTCCGCATCCTAGGACCAGCACCCCCAGACCTACTAAGTCGGACTCTGGAGGTGAGATCCGCACTACAGACTCAAATTCTGTGGCCTGAATTTGGAAGTAGAGCCTTTAAGGAGGCAGTTAATGTAAGAAGAGACCTTAAGGGCAGAACCCTGATCCAACGGGATGGTGTCCTTATGAGAGAAGGAGACAGAGTTCCCTTGTGGTGCAGCAGGTTAAGGACCTGGCGTTGTCACTGCTGTGGCCTGGGAAATTTCTTATGGCACAGGCATGGCCAAAAAGAAAAAAGGAAAGAAAAAGAAGAGAGACAGAGATGCAGATAGTGCACAGAGGAAAAAGCTCCTGTGAGGATATAGTGAGAAGGCAGCTGTTTTCAAGCCAAGGAGAGAGGCCTCAGGAGAACCCAAGCCTGCTGACACCTTGAGCCCAGCCAGGATATGCGACGGCCAGCTCCCGGAACTGTGAGAGAATAAATTTTTCTTTTTCTTTCTTTTTTTGTCTTTTTAGGGCCTCACCCATGGCATATGGAGGTTCCCAAGCTAGGGGTCAGAATGGAGCTGTAGCTGCCGGCCTACACCACAGCCACAGCAATGCCGGGTCCGAGCCATGTCTGCGACCTACACCACAGCTCACGCGACGGATCCCTGAAACACTGAGCGAGACCAGGGACCAAACCTGCGTCCTCATGGATGCTAGTCAGATTCGTTCATGCTGAGCCATGACGGGAACTCTGAGAATAAATTTCTTATTTAAATCGGCCAGTATGTAATATTTTGCTATGGCAGCCCTTGCTAATCCAGCATCAGCATTTTTCCTTTTTTAAAAATAACTTTGGCTATTCTAAGTTTTTTGCATTTTCAATTAGAAACAGATGTGTCATTTTCTACATAAAGCCTGTTGGGACTGCATTGAATCTTTGGGTCAGTTTTGGAAGAAATCACCTGAACAATATTGATTTTTCCAATTCCTAAATATGATATATCTCATCATTATTTTAGGTCATTTTTAATTTCTCTCATCAATGCTTTAAGGTTTTCAGTCTGGTCTTTCATATCTTTCATTAAATGGATCCCTAAATATTCCATGTATTCTGATACTACTGGAAATGCTATTTTTAAAATTCATTTTCTAAAAACTCCAGTTTTTGCTGGCACACAAATTTAACTTTGGTATATTGACTTTGTATCCCATAATCTTGATAAATGTTATTAATCTAGTAGTATTTTTTTGTTAGACTCTTCTATGCAGACAACTATGTCTGCAAATAAAGACAATTTTACTTTTTCCCCTCCAATTAATCTTATGCCTTTTATTTTTTACTTTACACACTGGCTAGGACTCCTGTAAAGGACATTCTCACCTTGTTCCTAGTTTCAGGGGAAGAGAATTTAGGCTTTCACCATTAGTATGATGTTAGCAGTAAGTTTTCCCTTAGATGTCCTTTATCCATTTAAGGAAGTTTTCCTTCATATTCCTAATTTGTGGAGTTTTTTTTTTTTTATCACTAATAGATGTTGAATAGATTGTCAGATTTTTTGTGATCATATGATTTTTCTCTTTTATTCTGTTATGATAAGGCACATTGATTTTCAAGTGTTGAACCCTCAGTAAAGCCTATTTATTCAAGATATACGTATTTATAAATTGCTGGATTATATTTGATAATACTTTATGGAAGAGATTTGCATCTGTGTTCATGAGGGAGCTCAGTCTAGAAATTTCGTTGTTGGAATGTCTTTTTCAGGATGTGGTCTTAGGGCTTTGTTGACCTTGTTAAAATGAATTGCAGAGTGTTCCCCTTTCTAAAAGAATTTGCATAATGCTATTATTTCTTTGTTAAACGTTTGAGAAGTTGGATTTATCTCTGTGAAAAAGTTTTTTATAGTGAATATATTTAAAATATATAGGACTCTTCCCAGTTTCGATTTCTTTTTGAGTCAGTTATGGTATTTTCTATCAAGGAAGTTCATCAAAATTGTCAAATTTGTTGGGATAAAGTTTTGGGGTTTTTACTTTCCCTTTCTAATATATATTTATTTCTCTTTTTTTTTTTTGCCATACCTGTAGCATGTGGTAATTCCCAGGCCAGGGATCAAACGTGCATTGCAGGAGTTCCCGTCGTGGCTCAGTGGTTAACAAATTCGACTAAGAACCATGAGGTTGCAGGTTCGATCCCTGGCCTTGCTCAGTGGGTTAAGGATCCGACGTTGCCGTGAGCTGTGGTGTAGGTTGCAGACGTGGCCTGGATCCTGCGTTGCTGTGGCTGTGGCGAAGGCCGGCGGCAACAGCTCCTGTTAGACCTCTAGCCTGGGAACCTCCAGATGCCGCAGGTGCGGCTCTACATAAAAGGCAAAAAGACAAAAAAAAAAAAACAAACAACCTGCATTGCAGTCATGACCTATGCCACAGATCCTACAATGCTGGGTCCTGAACCTGCTGCACCACAAGAGAACTTCCAAAGTTGTTTAAAATGTCCTTATTATCCTTTCAATGTGTACAGGACCAGTAGAAACTTCTTCATTCCTACTATTGGTTATTTGCATTTTTCTTTTTTTTCTTCATTAGTTTTGGCAGTTGATCAATTTTACTAATCTTCTCAGGGAACCAAATTTTGGCTTTGTTAGTTTTTTCTGTTTATTGCTCTTCTTCTCCTAGTTTCCTAGATCATTGGTTTTAAACTTATTGTCTTTTCTATTTTCTATTACATGCTTTTAAATGATAACTGTCCCGCTAAGGCATGCTCTGGTTACATCTTACAAATTTTGATGTGTTATGTTTTCCTTTTCATTTATTCAGTTCAAAAATAGGTTTTAGTTTCCCTTATGAGATCTTCTTTGATCCATGGATTATTTAGAAGTGTATTTAATCCCCAATATATGAAGTTATTCTAAATCTTTTTGTGATATAATTCAATTATATTGAACTATTGTGGCCTAATGTAATTCAACTGTGATATGAGAACCTACTCTGTATTATCTGAATCCTTTTAAATGTATCGAGATTGGAGTTCCCGTCGTGGCTCAGTGGTCAACGAATCCGACTGAGGGCTTCACTCTTCGGTCTTGAGTTCTGGTTTGTCTGTGCCTAAGCGCCTGCTTATGGAAATACACATTATTTCATAGCACGTTACTTTTATTTCTCCTTGTATTATATTTGACCGTTATGTTGATTTATTTTTCCCTTTTCGGACATACATGCAGCATGGGGAAATTCCTGGGCCAGGAACTGAACCTTTGCCACAGCAAGTGATAATGCCAGATCCTTAACCCACTGCGCTCCACCAAGGGAATTCCGATATTGATTTTTTTTAAATTATGCGGTATATAGATGGCTTATAGTATGTGTAAATTTCTTATCAGGGTACTATAAGAGATATTTAAATATATCCAACTAATATTAAATGTAAAAATCATGTAAATATTGGTTATAAGTAAAGATATAAAAAGTACTAGTTATTAAGAGGAATATCGGGCCCTGTTTAGGAGGCAGGGAAAACCGTGCAGGCCGCCGCGGAGGGGCCCCGATTTAGGTTTACCCAGTCTGGAAGCAGAACAGAAATCAGAGCTGGTCTCAACTGTTTGGGACGGAGAAAAAGGACAGATAATTTGCTTTATTTGCTTTTTTATATGAAAGCCACACCAAAATATCCCTGATTGTAGAAAACTCAGTGATGCCTTCAGGTTATTTTCTAAGGTAACGCCCTTCCCAGAAAACATCTCCTACCATGTGAAATGACTTTATAAATGCCATTTTCCCCCCTTAGTAAACCAGATATTTAAAATATCAGGACCTCCTTTCATCCTGGAATCCATTTCCTGGTCTTAAGCTGATTACACCCACCAGCATCTTACAAGTTTCCTCCTCCGAGAATCTCCCTCTGAAAGTTGGGTGGTGCAGTTAATGGTTCATCTGAAGATTTAGAATATGATTCGATGCAATCACTTAGTCCCTTGTTATAGGACAACGTGCTGCAGAGGAAAATAGGTTTTATGCTGTTACATTTTTCTCAATGGCAATAAAAATAAAAGAACACTGATCTTTAGATGTAGCAAAAGGACAAAATAAAAATTTATCTCGGATATTATAAATTGCAAATTTCTCAGAACTTTTAGCTCTTATTTTCTAGTTTGTTTTACCCTAAAGTGAGAGGCCAGTGAAAACAGGGGCCTCTGCTTGGGCACAGGGCCTGTCCCGTCACGCCTGCCCACGGTGAGTGAGCAGTAGGTATTTGTTGATTAAGTTGCTCTGTGTGTCCCTCTGTCCCTTGGCTGCACGTTTTGGGGGACCAGTAGTGGCCACCCTTGACCCGGCACTTTGTGCAGGCCAGGCCCTGTGCCAGTTGTTTGAATCCTTCAAGGCGGGAGTTACTGTCCGTATTTTATGGATGGAGAATGATTTATCTTTCTCTCTGCTGCAAAGACAGGCCTGAGAAGGACATGCAGTCACTAACTAAATGTGGTTGCGCTAATTTAGGTTTTAAGCTCATCTGTTTTTCAAAGCAATGACCGATTTAGCCGTGCTAACCACAGGTTGGCGATCTCACCAGCTCCTCTCCAGGCCCTAAATCGACAAACGTTGTCCAGCACCTGCCCCACGCAGGACCCGGGAGACCGATCAAAGCCTCTCACGCCAGGTGATGTGAGCTGGGCCCGGGGAGTGGGGTGGAAAAACCTTGTCCCCCCAAAGTACTGCTCCATATCCGAGGGCGACATCACAGAACTGCCAGAAATCACTTTCCTCAGTGAACAAAGCTCCAGTGAAGGCCAAGGCCCTCTGGCTGCTTATGCCTCGGAGTTGCCGGCGGCCAGGCCTGGTTTCTCTCCTCAGTGGGTAGAGGAATCAGTCAAATCGTGGCCTATTGCCTTTCAAAGGCCCGCCCTAGACACTTACAATAAGCAGTCAAGGTTGAGGGCACGGGTACCTGCAGAAGTTGGCCACCAGGACAGCTGAATCTGCCACATGCCAATCGGGCTTTCCTTGAGAAGTGCCCTGGTCACCTCCCTCCCTGCAGTCAGGGACCTATTTGGGGACGAGCGGTGGCCGGGAGGGCAAGCTCCAGCACTCACCTCCAGGTGACCTTGGGCAGGTTACACTGACCTCGCAATGCCTCAGTTTCCTCATCTGTAAGATGGGGACATAGGGTTACTCTCTTTACAAGCCTGTTTGAGAATTAGGAGTTAATACATGTGAGGCACCAATAAAACTGCCAGGCGCCTGGTCAGTGCTAGATGAATGTTAGCTGCTGTTAGAAGCTATTTATCAGACTCCGCCTCTCCTACCTTTAGCACAGCAAAGGAAACAGCGGCTTTCTTACTCTCTGCTAGGCTGAGAGGCCTCCTCTGGACACAGACAGCCCTGCCCGGTGCGGACGGGACCTGTGGTCATTGATGCAGGAGTCCCGGCCAAGGCCTAACCACTGAGGACCATCCTGGAGCCCCGCTAAGGACCCCCTGAGTTACATAATCTCATCTGCACAGGTCTCATTTTTCTAGCTGTTTTTTTCAGCACTTTCTAAGCCTTTACTCGGTTTTTTTGGCTTGTTTCAGGTTTACATAAATCCCAGGATGAAATCTGTACACTGGCAAATATTTAATGTCACATATAGGAGTTCCCCTTGTGGCTTGGTGGAAACGCATCCGACCAGTATCCTTGAGGACGCAGGGCCTGGCCTCGCTCAGTGGGTTAAGGATCTTGTTACCGTGAGCCGTGGAGTAGGTTGCGGACATGGCTCAGATCCCACGCTGCTTGGCTGTGGTGTAGGCCGGCAGCTGCAGCTCTGATGTGACCCCTCGCCTGAGAACTTGCACATGCCTCGGGTGGGGCCCTAAAAAAAATAAAAATGAAAAAAAAAATAATGTCACATGCAGTGTCAAAGTTATAGCATAATTAAAAATATATTTTGTAGATATTTATTTTCCCCTTGATCTGTACCATAATGTATTTGTATGTGTATATATAATTTCCATATATGCTAATTTAGTCTCATCAGCAATGCCTTAGAACATTTTTAATTTTTTCTTTTTTTGAAGTACAGTTAATTTAAAATATTATGTTTCAAGTGTGCAGCATAGTGATTAAGTATTTGCAGATTATACTCCATTTTAGGTAATTATAGGACAATTGGTGTAATTTCCTGTGCTATACGGTGTATTCTTATTATCTATTTTATATATAGTAGTTTGTACCTGTTTATCCCAAACTCCTAATTTGTCCTCCCCCTTCCCTCTCTCATTTGATAACTACGTCTGTGAATCTGCTTCTGTCTTGTATATGCTTCTGTCTTCATTTGTTTTATATTTTAGATTCCACATATAAATGATATCATACAATATTTGTCTTTCTCTTAGACTTATTAAGCATAACATTCTCTAGGTCCATCCACATTGCTGCATATGGTTCTTTCTTTTTTGAGGGGCCACACCTATGGCATATTTAAGTTCCCAGGCTAGGGGTCGAAATTGGAGCTACAGCTGCTGACGTATGCCACAGCCATGCGGGATCCAAGCCACACCTGTGACCTGCACCACAGCTCATGGCAATGCCGGATCCCCAACCCACTGAGTGAGGCTAGGGATCAAACCTGCATCCTCATGGATACTAGTCGGACTTGTTTCTGCTGTGCCACAATGGGAATTCCTGCAAATGATAATTTTGTCCTTTTTTATGGGTGAATATTATTCCATTATATATAAATCTTTTTTTGACTACGCCTGCAGCATATGGAGGTTCCTGGGCTGGTGACTGAACCCGTGCCACAAGTGACCCAAGCCACTGCAGTGACAATGATGGATCCTTTACCCGCTGCACCACAAGTGTCTTATATACTGTATCTGTTTTTTTCCATTATAGCTGGTTTACAGATTTCTGTCAATTTTCCAACTGCACAGCATGGTGACCTGGTTACACATACATATATGGGTTTGTCACAAGTGATTAGACATAGTTGCCAGTGCTATACGGCAGGATCTCCTTGTTTTTCCATCCCAAAGGCAATAGTTTACAACTGTTAACTCTAGAATCCCATACCATCCCACTCCCTCTCCAACCCTCTTGGCAACCACAAGTCTGTTCTCCAAGTCCGTGATTTTCTTTTCTGTAGAAGGGTTCATTTGTGCAGTATATTAGATTCCAGATATAAGTGATATCATATAGTATTTGTCTTTCTCCTTCTGACGTACTTCACTCAGTATGAGGGTCTCTAATTCCATCCATGTTGCTGCAAATGGCATTATTTTATTTTTTTTTATGGCTGAGTAGTATTCCATTGTGTATATATACAACATCTTCCTAATCCAATCATCTGTCGATGGACATTTGGTTTTTTTCCTGCCTTGGCTGTTGTGAATAGTGCTGCAATGAACATGCATGTGCAAGTGTCTTTTTCAAGGAAATTTTTGTCTGGATATACGCCCAAGAGTGGGATTGCTGGGTTATATGGTAGTTCTATGTATAGTTTTTTAAGGTACGTCCATACTATTTTCCATAGCCGTTGTACCAGCTTACATTCCCACCAACAGTGCAGGAGGGTTCCCTTTTCTCCACACTCCCTCCAGCATTTGTTGTTTGTGGACTTATTAACGATGGCCATTCCGACTGGTGTGAGGTGGTATCTCGTGGTAGTTTTGATTTATATTTCTCCGATCATCAGTGATGTTGAGCATTTTTTCATGTGCTCGTTGGCCAGCTGCATATCTTCGTTGGAGAAATGTCTGTTCAGGTCCTTTGCCCATTTTTCAGTTGGATTGTTGGCTTTTTTGCTGTCGAGTTGTATACGTTGTTTGTATATTTTAGAGATTAAGCCCTTGTCCGTTGCATCATTTGACACTATTTTCTCCCACTCTGTAAGCTGTCTTTTAGTTTCCTTTGCTGTGTAAAAGCTTGTCAGATTGATTAGGTCCCACTGGTTGATCTTTGCTTTGATTTCTGTTACTTTGGGGATACACCTTATCTTCTTAATCCAGTAATCTGTTCATGGGCACTGTTTCACGTCTTCGCTATTGTAAGTAGTGCTTCCATGAATGTTAGGGTGCATATATCTTTTCAAATTAGTGTTTTTCATTTTTTTCCAGCTATATACCCAGGACTGAATTGCTGGATCATGTGGTGGTTCTATTTTGACTTTTTAAGGAAACTCTATGCTGTTTTCGATATTGGCTGCATCCATTTACATTATATTCCCACCAACCGTGTATGAGGGTTCCTTTTTTTCCACACTTTCTCCAATGTTTATTTATTTATTTATTTTGTCTTTCAGGGCCGCACCCACAGCATATGGAGGTCCCCAGGTTAGGGGTCGAATCAGGGCTATAGCTGCTGGCCTACGCCACCGCCACAGCAACTCGGAATCTGAGCCACATCTGCGACCTACACCACAGCTCACGGCAACACCAGATCCTTAACACACTGAGCAAGGCCAGGGATCGAACCTGCAACCTCATGGTTCCTAGTCGGATTCGTTTCCACTGTGCCACGACAGGAACTCCTCCAATGTTTATTTAGAGACTTTTTAATAGCCTTCTGACCAGTGTGAGGTAATACTTCAGTATGACTTTGATTTACATTTCTCTGATGATTAGTAATGTTGAGCATCTTTTCATGTCCCTATTAGCTGTCTATATGTCTTTAGAAAAACATCTATTCAAGTCTTCTGCCCATTTTTTGATTGGATTGTTTGGCTTCTTGATCTTGAATTGTATGAGTTTTTGAATAGTTTGGATATTAACCCCTTGTTGGTTGCCTTTGCTTGCTGATATTTTTTCCCATTCTGTAGGTTGATGGTTTCCTTTGCTGTGTAAAAGCTTTTATATTTAATGAGGTCCCATTTGTTTATTTTCATTTTAATTTCTTTTGCCTTGGGAGACTAATCCAAGAGAATATTGCTACAATTTATGTCAAAGAGTATTTTGCCTATGTCCTCCTCCAGTTTTATATCTTACATTTAGGTTTTTAAACCATTTTGAGTTTATTTTTGTATATGGTGTGAGGGAATGTTCTAATCTCATTGTTTTACATGTAGCTGTCCAGTTTTCCCAGCACCCCTTGTTGAAGTGACTGTCTTTTCTCCATTGTATATTCTTGCCTCCTTTGTTGTATGTTAATTGACCATAGATACATGGGTTGATTTCTGTTGCATTGATTTATGTCTTTTTTTTATGCCAACATCATGCTGTATTTTTTCCTTTTTTCCCAGTCACACTGGCAGCATGTGGACATTCCCAGGCTAGGGGCTCAAATCGGAGCTGCAGCTGTGGCCATAGCCACACTGGATCTGAGGTGCACCTGTAATCTACACTGAACCTTGTGACAATGCTACATCCTTAACCCACTGAATGAGGCCAGGGTGTGAATGCACACCTTCAAGGACACTATGTTGGTTTCTTAATCCCCTGAATCACAATGGAACTTGTACCATGCTTTTTTTTTTTTTGATAAAAAAATTCTTAATGGATTTTATTTCAATTTTAGGTATACATAAATCATCACAAGTCAATTTTACAGATTTTGTATCCCAAACCCCCAGTGCATCCCCCCACCCCCCAGATTGTCTTATTTGAAAAACCAAGGTTTTCCAGTCTGTGAGTCATGTCTGTTCTGTAAAAAGGTTCATTGTGTCTTCTTAGTTTCCACATGTAAGCGGTAGTATTGGGTGTTGCTGTCTAACTGTCTGACTGGTTTCACTTCGCATGATAATTTCTAAGTCCATCCATGTTGCTATAAATGTTGGTAATTCGTTCCTTTTAATGGCTGAGTAACATTCCATTGTGTGTATGTACCATATCTTCCCTATCCACTCTTCTGTGGATGGGCATTTAGGTTGTTTCCATGACCTGGCTATTGCAT
>PVHT020000170.1:6284553-6321309 GCA_004024745.2 Catagonus wagneri
CTAAGTCCATCCATGTTGCTATAAATGTTGGTAATTCGTTCCTTTTAATGGCTGAGTAACATTCCATTGTGTGTATGTACCATATCTTCCCTATCCACTCTTCTGTGGATGGGCATTTAGGTTGTTTCCATGACCTGGCTATTGCATAGAGTGCTGCAATGAACACTGGAGTACATGTGTCTTTTTGAGTCATGGTTTCCTCTGGATAGATGCCCAGAAGTGGGATTGCTGGATCAAATGGTAATTCTATTTTGAGTTTTCTGAGAAATCTCCATAATGTTTCCCACAGTGGCTCCACCAATTTGCATTCCTACCAACAGTGTAATAGGGATCCTTTTTCTCCACACCCTCTCTAGCACTTATTGTTTGTAGACTTTTTGATGACAGCCATTCTGGCTGGTGCAAGGTGGTACCTCATAGTGGTTTTGATTTGCATTTCTCTAATGGGGAGCGATGTTGAACATCTTTCAATGTGTTTATTTGCCATCTGCATGTCTTCTTTGGAGAATTGTCTGCCTAGATCCTCTGCCCATTTTTGGAAGGGGTTGTTTGTTTCTTTGGTGTTGAGCTGTAGGAGCTGTTTGTAAATTTTGGAGATTAATCCCTTGTCAGTTGAATCATTTGCAAATATTTTCTCCCATTCTGTGGGTTGTCTTTACGTTTTGTTTAGGGTTTCCTTAGATGTGCAGAAACTTTGAAGTTTAATTAAGTCCCGTTTATTTCTCTTTTTATTGTCCTTACTCTGACACATGGATCTGAGAAGATGTTGCTATCATTTATGTCAGAGTGTTTGGCCTATGTTTTCCTCTAAGAGTTTTATAGTATCTGGCCTTATATCTAGATCTTTAATCCATTTTGAGTTTATTTTTGTGCATGGTGTTAGGAAGTGTTCTAGTTTCATTTTTTTTACATGTAGCTGTCCAGTTTTCCACTTACTGAAGAGGCTGTCTTTTGTCCAATGTATATTCTTGGCTCCTTTATCATAGATTAGTTGACTATAGATGCATGGATCAACAAAATAGAAACAAAGAAAACCATAGAAAAGATCAATGAAACTAAAACCTGGTTCTTTGAAAAGATCAACAAAATTGATAAACCCTTAGCCAGACTTATCAAGAAAAAAAGAGGATACAAATCAATAAAATTAGAAATGAAAAAGGAGAAGTAACAACAGACATCACAGAAATACAAAGGATCATAAGAGACTACTATATGCAACTCTATGGCAATAAAATGGAAAATCTAGAAGAAATGGACAAATTCTTAGAAAA
Source organism: Catagonus wagneri (assembly GCA_004024745.2). Lineage (NCBI taxonomy): Eukaryota > Metazoa > Chordata > Mammalia > Artiodactyla > Tayassuidae > Catagonus > Catagonus wagneri. The sequence continues at coordinate 6,285,825 of PVHT020000170.1, forward strand.
GTACAATCTCCCGAGACTAAACCAAGATGAAATAGAAAATATGAGTAGACCAATCACAAGTTCTGAAATTGAAACTGTGATTAAAAAACTTCCAACAAACAAAAGTCCAGGACCAGATGGTTTCACAGGTGAATTCTATCAAACATTTAGAGAAGAGCTAATGCCTATCCTTCTGAAACTATTCCAAAAAATTGCAGAAGAAGGGACACTCCCAAACTCATTCTATGAGGCAACCATCACCCTGATACCAAAACCAGACAAAGATACCACAAAAAAAGAAAATTACAGGCCAATCTCACTGATGAACATAGATGCAAAAATTCTCAACAAAATACTAGCCAACTGAATCCAACAACACATTAAAAGGATTGTACACCACGATCAAGTGGGATTTATCCCAGGGATGCAAGCATTCTTCAATATCCGCAAATCAATCAGTGTGATACACCACGTTAACAAACTGAAGAATAGAAACCATATGATCCTCTCCATAGATGCAGAAAAAGCCTTTGACAAAATCCAACACCCATTTCTGATAAAAACCCTTCAGAAAGTGGGCATAGGGGGAAGCTACCTCAACATAATCAAGGCCATCTATGACAAACCCAGAGCTAACACCATTCTCAGTGGTGAAAAGCTGAAAGAATTCCAGCTGAGATCAGGAACAAGACAGGGATGTCCACTCCTGCCACTACTATTCAACATAGTTCTGGAAGTCCTAACTACAGCAATCAGAGAAGAAAAAGAAATAAAAGGAATCCTAATTGGGAAAGAAGAAGTAAAACTATCACTTTTTGCAGACGACATGATACTATACCTAGAGAATCCTAAAGACTCTACCAGAAAACTATTAGAGCTCATCAATGAATTTGGCAGAGTTGCAGGATACAAAATTAATACACAGAAAACAACTGCATTTCTATATACCAACAATGAAAGATCAGAAAGAGAAATTAGAGAAGCAATCCCGTTTACCATCACATCAAAAAGAATCAAATACTTAGGAATAAACCTGCCTAAAGAGACAAAAGACCTGTACTCTGAAAATTATAAGGTGCTGATGAAAGAAATCAAGGATGACTTAAACAGGTGGAAAGACACACCATGCTCTTGGATTGGAAGACTCAGTATTATCAAAATGACTATACTACCCAAGGCAATCCAGAGATTCAATGCAATCCCTATCAAATTACCAATGACATTTTTCAAAGAACTAGAACAAAATAGTTTAAAGTTTGTCTGGAAACATAAAAAACCCAGAATAGTAAAAGACATCCTGAAAAAGAAAAATGGAGCTGGAGGAATCAGGCTCCCTGACTTCAGACTCTACTACAAAGCTACAGGCATCAAAACCGTATGGTACTGGCACAAAGACAGAAATATAGATCAGTGGAACAGGATAGAAAGACCATGCTCTTTTGATTACTGTAGCTTTGTTGCATAGCCTGAAGTCTGGGAGCATTAGATCTCTAGCTTTATTCTTTTATCTCAGTATTGCTCTAGCAATTTGGGGTCTTTTGTAGTTCCATATACATTTTAGGATTATTTGCTTCAATTCTGTGAAAAACGTCCTGGGTATTTTGATAGGAATTGCCTGAAATCTGTAGATTGCTTTGGGTAGTATAACAATTTTAGTAATAATTCTTCCAATCCAAGAGCATGGGATATCTTTCCATTTCTTTGAATCATCTTTAATTTCCTTCTTCAGTATTTTATAGTTTTCAGAGTATAGGTTTTTCACATCCTTGGTTAAATTTATTCCTAAGGACTTTCTTCTTTCTGGTGTAATTTTAAAGGATATTTGTCCTTTTTACATTCTCTTTTGCATATATCAATATTACTGTATGGAAATGCAACATATTTCTGTGTATTGACCTTGTATCCTACAACTCTGTTGAATTAATTTATTAGAATAATTTTGTGGTGGAGACTTCAGGATTTTCTATATAGAGTATCATGTCCTCTGAAAATAGTGAGTTTTATTTCTTCTAATTTAAATGCACCTTACTTCTTTGTCTTTTTAGGGCCACACTCATGGCATATTGAGGTTCCCAGGCTAGGGGTCTAATTGGAGCTGTTGCTGTCAGCCTATGCCACAGCCACAGCAAAGCCAGATTGGAGCCGTGTCTACAAACTACACCACAGCTCACAGCAACGCGGAATCATTAACCCACTGAGCGATGCCAGGGATTGAACCCACAACCTCATGGTTACTAGTCGGATTTGGTTCCACTGCACCATGATGGGAACTCCAAAATGCACTTTGTTTCTTATTCTTGTCTGATTGCTATGGCTAGTATTGTCAACACTATGTCAAGCAAAAATAGCACGAGTGATCATCCTTGTCTTCTTCCTGAATTTAGTGGGGAGGCTTTCAAATTTAATCCATTGATTATGATGCTGGCTGTGGGTTTGTCATAAATGGCCTTTATTACTATGTTCAATCTATACCCACTTTGATGAGAGTTTTTTAAATCATGAATGGCTGTTAAATTTTGTCCAATGCTTTTTCTGCATCTATTGAGATGATCATGTAATTATTGTCTTTTGTTAATGTAGTGCATCACATTGATTAATTTACATTTTTTTCTCTGTTTCAGTTTGGATATTTTTGATTGCTCTTTTTTCTTTTGACGACTTATTTGGGCCGCACCCGTGACATATGGGGGTTCCCAGGCTAGGGGTCTAACAGGGGCTGCAGCCGCCAGCCTTCATCACAGCCATAGCAACACGGGATCCGAGCCGCATCTGCAACCTACACCGCAGCTCACGGCAATGCTGGATCCTTAACCCACTGAGCAAGGCCAGGGATCGAACCCACAACCTCATGGTTCCTAGTTGGATTTGTTAACCAGTGAGCCATGCCGGGAACTCCTGATTGCTCTTTTCAAATTCACTTTTTATTCTATAAAGCCCAACTGTTATTAATCTAACTCCATGAATGTTTGAGATTTTTCATCTCTAGTTTTTTTTTTTTTTTTGCCAAACTCATGACATATGGAAGTTCCCAGGTCAGGGATCATATCCAATCCACAACTGCAGCAGCAACACCAGATCCTTAACCCACTGCACAATAGTGGGAATGCCCTATAAAGCTTTTCTTTATATCTTCAATTCCTTATGTTTTTCCATAAATCCTTGAGTATATTTTTAATAGCCATTTAAAATTCATTATCTGCTATTTTGAAGACCTCTGCCATTTCTGGATTATTTATTTTTTGTCTGCCTTTTCTAGGGCCGCACCCATGGCATATGGAGGTTCCCAGGCTAGGAGTCTAATCAGAGCTGTAGCTGCCAGTCCAAGCCACAGCCACAGCAACGTGGGATCCAAGCTGTGTCTGCAACCTACACCACAGCTCATGGCAACGCCGGATCCTTAACCCACTGAGCGAGGCCAAGGATCGAACCCGCAACCTCATAGTTCCTAGTCAGACTCGTTAACCATTGAGCCACGACGGCAACTCCTGGATTTTTAAAAAATTGATTTCACTATGTATGGATCATAGCTTCCTCTTGGAGCAGATGCTAGATAATATATATTGTTGAGTGAAAGGAGTTGCTGCTTTAAAGAGTGTTTTTTGTTCTTGTCATTTCAGGCTTGGTAGATTAAACTATTTGCACATCAGTTTGACCCCTCCAGGATTTGTTTTTAAGTTTTGTTGGGATGGGTTTAAGATTAGCCCTACTACATAAGCATGACCTTTCCAGAATCTACAAGCTGTTTGGATTTAAATATCTCCCAGTATTATGTCAGCTCTGGTAACTATTCAGCTTACAGATACCCAGTATGTACTGCTTTTTGAAGTTTCACCCTACACAATAAGCTTTTAGCAAGAGATTCAAGAAAACCCTTTTCAGACTCGTGGGGCTCTTTATCTGTATTTCTCCTCTCCAATATTCTGGTTCCTAAGTTCCAACCTCCGTAGTCTACCCAAACTGCAGTTGCGCACTCAACTCAAGAGATGATGGACTTGGTTCAGTTCCCACTCTGTGTGCATGGCCCATGTGCAAAGCCTGGGCACTACTACAATTCACCTGTTCTGTTTTCCTTTTCTTAGGGAGCTCGGTTCTGCACTGGCTGTTCCAAAGTCTAAACATAGGTGTTTCCCGAATTAAGTCGAGTTTTCTAGTTTATGAATAGAAAGTAAGTCTGGTATCAGTTACTCCTTCATAGACGGCAGTTCCTAAGCACAATTTTTAAAACTTGGAACTTGTATCACGTATAATTTTAAACTCCATGATGGCATAAATGTTGACCTGTAAAAAAAGATCTGGGTTACGAGTGGGCTTAGAATGTGTGTTAAGCAGTTTAGATTCTTTAATAGTTCTATTAAGCTTTTGCAAAAGGAAGATAATAAATCATGGAAGCCATCTCAAAAATTAGAAACTTGGAGTTCCCTGGTGGCTCAGCATCCAGCATTGTCACTGCTGTGGCTATGATCATTGCTGTGGTACAGGTTTTATCCCTGCCCTGGGAACTTCTCATGCTGTGGGTGTGGCCAAAAACATGTCAAATAAAATAAGGTAAAATAAATAGAAGTTTTGCAAAGACGAAAGCAAGAAAAAAAGGATTTTTTTATAATTTCAGTGAAAATAACAATCATATAATTAATCAATGAACACTATTTCATCTAAAAATTTTATTTTTTTGCTTTTTTTAAAAGGCTGCACCCGAGGCCTAGGGAGGTCCCAGGCTAGAGGTCGAATCAGAGCTGTAGCCACTGGCTTATGCCACAGTCACAACAATGTGGGATCCTAGCCAAGACTTCAAACTACACCACAGCTCACAGCAATGCCGGATCCTTAACCCACTGAGCAAGGCCAGGGACTGAACCAGCATCCTCATGGATCCTAGTTGGGTTCGTTAACTGCTAAGCCATGAAGGGAACTCATCTAAAATTTTTAAAATTTGAATCACGTTATATCAATTTGTTTAAACCTAGAAATTAAAGAATATGTTGACGTGTTAAAGATTGTTTAGATTAAAATATTTAACAGAGGAGTACGTATCCTTTTCTTTTTCCTAATTAATCTTTAAATTAATTGACTGATTTGTAATACTGATTAGCAAACAGTAACACCACAGAGAATTTGATTATCCTGGAGCAGAACCAGATTTTAGGCTTAAGTGGTGTTTCTCCTTTCAGTCTGCTTCATCGGTAATAGGTTCTTTATCTCCCAGAGTCATACTTTGTATCCTGTTTCTGTTGTGAGAAAAGAACAGAAATGTGTTAACATAAAGCCTGAACAAGAAAAGGTTTGTAGGTCATGTAACTGCCATTACAATTTTTCTTAAAAAAAAATTCTCATTTTTCTGATTTAATACATTTTTGAATCAAAGAAAGGACTTAATTTTATTCCATTTCTCCTAATACAGAGAACTTATGTACCTTTCAGTGTCAGAGAAACCATGCTTTTTACCCCATTGTTTGCTTATTCCAGAACAGTGGCTTATAAATATTTAATAAATGTATTTGCATACATGGAGACATTAACGAGGTTACTTTTTTCCATGAGTTTATTGGCCAATGCTGTCTTTCTTTTGTGAATTCTCTATTCATATTTTGACCTACTTTTCTTTTAAGGTATTCTTGATTTTCTTATTTATCTGTAAGAATACTCATATTACACTGTGTGTCACTACATATTTTTCCTAATTTGTCTTTTTAAATTTAACTTACAAAAATTTATGTATTGAAGGTTAATTTTTCAAATTTATTTTATTGAAGTATAGTTGATTTACATATGTATTGACGGTTTTTACTTTTTCCAGCAATATTTTTATGATTTCTGTCCTTTGTGTCATGTTTTAAGTTTCACCATCCAATAGTTATATATTATCTTTATCTTCTTAGGGTATTATGATATCATTGACTTTTTACTTAGTATTCCTTGTCTCATGTATTTAATTTTTTTTTTTGTCTTTTTGCCTTATCTAGGGCCGCACCTGTGGCATATGGAGGTTCCGAGGCTAAGGGTCTAACAGGAGCTGTAGCTGCCAGCCTTCGCCACAGCAACGCAGGACCCGAGCTGCGTCTGCAGCCTACACCACAGCTCACGGCAACGCTGGATCCTTAACCCACTGAGCAAGGCCAGGGGTCGAACCCGCAACCTCATGGTTCTTAGTTGGATTCGTTAACCACTGAGCCACGAAGGGAATGCCTCATGTATTTAATTCTTAAATATACACATAAGTGCAACTGTGAATTTTATATTTATTTAACTGACCTATTTCTTGTGGCACAATTACCACATGGTTTTAAATTTCATATTTTCTTAATACTATTGAACATCAGTTTTTTTATTACCTTTTATCTTGTCTTCATTTTCAAAATGTTACTGAGTATTCTAAAATATTTATTCTTCCACATGAACTTCAGACCCAAAGGAAATATTACATTAAAATCTGTGTAGAATAGGAGTTCCCATTCTGTTGCAGCGGAAACGAATCTGACTAGGAACCATGAAGTTGCAGGTTCGATACCTGGCCTCGCTCAGTGGGTTAAGGATCTGGCATTGCTGTGGCTGTGGTGTAAGCCGGCAGTTGTAGCTCCGAATAGACCCCTAGCCTGGGACCCTCCAGATGTCACGGGTGCAGCCCTAAAAAGCAAAAACTGCATAGAACACAGATAAATGTTAAAATTTAAAAATTACTTTGAGGGAGTTCCTGTCACGCACAGCAGAAACTAATCAGACTAGTAACCATGAGGTTGCAGGTTCAATCTCTGGCCTCGCTCAGCAGTTTTAAGAATCTGGCGTTGCCATGAACTGTGGTGTAGGTTGCAGATGTGGCTCGTATCTGGCATTGCTGTGGCTGTGGTGTACGCTGGTAGCTGTAGCTCCAATTAGACCAAGATCAAGCAAACAGAGATAAATACAAAAAATTAAATGAAAAATACACCAGAAGGAATCAACGGTAGACTAAATGACAGAGGAACACATCAATGAGCTGGAAGACAGAGAAGTGGACATCAATGCTGCTGAACAGAAGGGAAAAAAAAAAGAATGGAAGAAATGAGGACAGTTTAAGATAGACTACCAGGATGACATCAAGCATACTAATATTTGCAGAAGGAGAAGAGAGAGAGAGAAAGGGGCATAGAACATATTTGAAGATATAATAGCTGAAAGCTTCCTAGAAAATCTGGAAATATAATAGATATCCCAAGGAAAGAAGTGCAAAGAGGAACACACTAGAATGTAATTAAAATGGCAAAAATTAAAGAGAGAATATTAAAAGCAGCAAGGGAAAAGCAACATTTACATACAAGGGACCTCCCATAAGGCTACCAGTTGTCTTTTCAACAGAAACTCCATAGACCAGAATGCAGTGGCACAATACACTTAAAGTGAAAAAAAGGAACAACCTATAACTCAAGAATACCCAGCAAGGATTTAATTCAGATTTGGAGAGACCAAAAGTTTTACAAATAAGCAAAAGCTAAAAGAGTTCAGCAACATCAAACCAACTTTACAAGAATTGTTAAAGGGATGTGTCTAAGCTAAAAAGGTCGTATCTGTGATAAATGTGAACATTACAAAAGGGAAAATCTCACTGGTAAAGGCAAATACAGAGTAAAGGTAGCAGTAATCATCCACACACAAAGCTAGCAGGGATGGTTAAAAGACAAAACTAGGAGTTTCCATCATGGCTCAGTGGTTAATGAATCTGACTGGGAACCATGAGGTTGTGGGTTCAATCCCTGGCCTCGCTCAGTGGGTTAAGGATCTGGCGTTGCCGTGAGCTGTGGCGTAGCTTTGCAGACACGGCTTGGATCTCGTGCTGCTGTGGCTGTGGCACAGGCCAGCAGCTATAGCTCCGTTTAGACCCCTAGCCTGGGAACCTCCATATGCCACAGGTGCAGCCCTAGAAAAGAAAAGAAACAAAAAAAAGACACAACTAGTAAAACCAACTATATCCACAATAAATAACTTAAGGGATACAAACAAGAATTAGATGATGTCAGTTGTAAAATATGACGTCAAAAACAATAATCAGAGGAGTTCCTACTGTAGCAGAGTGGGTTAATGATCTGACTTGTCTCTGGTGTTGCTGGTTTGAACCCAAGCCCAATGCAGTGGGTTAAGGATCTGGTGTGGCCACAGCTGTGGCACAGGTTGTATATATGGCTCAGATTTGATTTTCTAGCCTGGGAACTTCCATATGCTGTGGGTGCGGCTGAAAAAGGAAAAAAGAAACAAACAATAATCATAAGGGGAGTAGAGTAGAAATGCAGGGTTGTTAAAATGTGTTAAATTAAGAGATCAGCAACTTAAAACATTCATATATAATCCATATATATATTTCATATATATTCATATAATTAATATACAATGGTAACCTTAAAACCATATATATATACACACACACACACACATATATATAATAGCAACCACAAAATAAAAATCTATAATAGATATGAACACAAAAAAGAGAATCCAAACATAACATTAAAGATGGTCACCAAATCACAAGAGAACAAAAGAAGAAAGTAAAGCAACAAAAAAAGACCTATAAAACAACCCCAAAACAATGAACAAAAGGACAGTATGAACATACATATAACTGCTTTAAATGTACTTGACTAAATACCCCAAAAGACACAGAGTGGCTGAATGGATATAAAAACAAGAACCATATCTGTGCTGATTATAAGAGTCTCACTTCAGATCTAAAGACAGACACAGACTGAAAGTGAAGGGATGGAAAAAGGTATTCAGTGCAAATGGAAATCCAAAGAAAGCAAGGAAAGAAATACTTCTATCAGTGGGATTTATCCTAGGGTTATAAGGATTTTTTAAGAGCTGCAAATCAATCAATGTAATTCGTCACATTAACAAATTGAAGAATAAAAATCATATGATCATTTCAATAGATACAGAAAAAGCTTTTGATAAAATTCAATATACATTTATGGAGTTCCTGTTGTGGCACAGCGGTTAACAAATCCAACTAGGAAGCATGAGGTTGAGGGTTCGATCCTTGGCTTTGCTCAGTGGGTTAATGATCTGGCTACAGCTTCAATTAGACCCCTAGCCTGAGAACCTCCATATGCCATGAGTGTGGCCCTAGAAAAGGCAAAAAAAAAAAAAAAAAAGACCAAAAAAATTCAATATTCATTTATGATGAAAACTCTCCAGGGAGTTTCTGTTGTGGCCCAGTGGTAATGAATCTGACAAACAATCCAAAAATTTATACTGAGCCATAAAAGACCCAGAATAGCCAAAGCAATCCTGAGGAACAAAAACAAGAAGGAGGCATAACTTTCCCAGACTTCAGACAATATTACAAAGCTACAGTAATCAAGACAGCATGGTACTGGTACAAAAACAGATATACAAACCAATGGAACAGAACACAGAATCCAGAAATAAACCCAGACACCTATGGTCAATTAATCTCTGACAAAAGATTATAAAATGGAAAGAATATAAAATGGGAAAAAGACAGTCTCTTCAACAAGTGGTGCTGGCAAAACTGCACAGCTGCATGTAAATCAATGAAACTAGAACACACCAGGCACAAAAATAAACTCAAAATTGCTTAAAGACTTAAACATAAGAAAAGACACCATAAAAATCCTAGAAGAGAACATAGGCAAAGCATTCTCTGACATCAATGGTACAAATGTTTTCCTAGGTCAGTCTCCCAAAGCAATAGAAATAAAAGCAAAAATAAACTAAGGGGATCTAATCAAACTTACAAGCTTTTGCATAGCAAAGGAAATCATAAAAAAAGAGAGACAACCTACAGAGTGGAAGTTTCAAATGATGCAACTGACAAGGGCTTAATCTCCAAAACATACAAACAATGCAAACAACTCAACAGCAAAAAAACCCAACAATCCAATTGAAAAATGGGCAGAAGACTTGAATAGACATTTCTCCAAAGAAGATATACAGATGGCCAACAGACATAAGAAAATGCTCAGCATCACTAATTATCAGAGAAATGCAAATCAAAACTACAATGAGGTACCATTTCACACCAGTAAGAATGGCCATCATTGGTAAGTCTACAAATAACAAATGCTGGAGAGGATGTAGAGAAAAGGGAACCTTCCTACACTGTTGGTGGTGGTGTATATTGGCAGAACCACTATGGAAAACAGTATGGAGGTACCTCAGAAAACTAAATATAGAACTACCATATGATCCATCAATCCCACTCCTGGGCATATATCCAGACAAAACTTTCACTGAAAAATATACATGCACCCCTATGTTCACTGCAGCACTATTCACAACAGCCAAGGCATGGAAACAACCTAAATGTCCATTGACAGATGAATGGATTAAGATGTGGTACATACACACAATGGAATACTACTCAGCCATAAAAAAAGAATAAATAATGTCATTTGCAACAACATGGATGGAACAGAGACTCTCATACTAAGTGAAATAAGTCAGAAAGAGAAAGACAAATACTATATGATATCACTTATATCTGGAATCTAATATATGGCACAAAGGAACCTATCTGCAAAAAGAAACGAATTCATCTGCATGGACATGGAGAACAGATTTGTGGTTGCCGAGAGGGAGGGGGAGGGACTGGGAGTTTGGGGCTAGTGAATGTGAGCTATTGCATTTAGAATGGATAAGAAATGAGATCCTGCTGTACAGCCAGGGAACTATATTCAGTCACTTGTGATGGAACATGATGGAGGATAATGTGAGAAAAAGGTATAAAAATGTCTAACTGGGTCACTTTGCTGTACAGCAGAAATTGACACAACATTGTAAATCAACTATAATAAAAAATTCAAAGAAAACTTAAAATGGGTTAAAACTCTAAACACAAGACTGTATCCTAGAAAACCCCTAAAGGAAAACATAGGCAGAACACTCTTTGAAATAAGTCATAGCAATATTTTTAGGTTCTATCTCCTAGAGTAATGCAAATAAAAATAAACAAATGGGGCCTAATTAAACTTTAATGCTTATGCACAGCAAAGGAAATCCAAAACAAAATGAAATGACAACTCACAGGCTGGGAGAAAATATTTGCAAATGATGCAACTGACAAGGGATTAAATTCCAAAATATACAAACAGCTCACTGAACTTAATACCAAAAAAGCTAACAACCCAATCAAAAAATGAGCAGAAGTCCTAAACAAACATTTCTACAAATATATGCAGAGAGCCAACAGGCACATGAAAAAGATGCTCAGTATCAGTAGTTACTAGAGAAATTCATATCAAAACTGCAATGAGGTTATCACCTCATAGTAGTCAGTATGGCTGTCAATAAAAATGGAGGTACCTCAGAAAACTAAATATAGAACTTAAAAGGAACCCTCATACACTGTTGATGGGAATGTAAATGGGTGCAGCCATGGAGTTCCTCTGTGACTCAGAGGGTTAAGGACCCAGTATTACCACTGCTCAGAGGGTTAAGGACCCAGTGTTACCAGTGTTATCAGGTTGCTGCTGTGGCACAGGTTCAATCCCTGGCTCAGTAACTTCCACATGCCATAGGCATGGCCAAAAAGAAAGAAAAAAAAATGGGTGCAGCCACTATGGAGAACAGTATGGCTCCCCACAAAACTAAAAATAGAGTTGCCATATGATCCAGCAATCTCACTGCTGGGCATGTAACAGAAGAAAATTATAATTAAAAAATATACATACCCCCAATGTTTATAGCAGCATTATTTACAATTGCCAAGACATGGAAACAAATTAAATGTCCATTGACAGATAAATGGATAAAGAAGATGTGGTATACAGACACACAGACACAAGGGAATATTACTAAGCCATAGAAAGGAAAGAAAACAATGCCATTTGCAGTAACATGGATGGACCTAGAGATATCATCTTAGGTGACATAAGCAGAGAAAGACAAATACATAATATCACTTATTTGTGGAATCTTTAAAAAATGATGTGAATGAACTAACTTACAAAATAGAAAAGGACTCACAGACATAGAAAACAAATGCTTGGTTACCAAGCGGATGTACAGGGAAGGGAACTGGGGATTAACATATACACACTAATATATAAAATAGGTAAACAACAAGGACCCATTGTAGAGCACAGGAAACTATACTCAATATCATGTAATAACCTATAATGGAAAAGAATCTCTGTTTTTTTTGGGGGGGGGGTCTTTTTAGGGCCACACCCAAGGCATATGGAAGTTCCCAGCCTAAGGGTTGAATTAGAGCTATAGCTGCCGGACTACACAACCACAGCAACGCTAGATCCAAGCTGCATCTGACCTACACCACAGCTCACAGCAATGCCAGATCCTTAACCCACTGAGTGAGGCCAGGGATTAAACCCGCATCCTCACAGATACTAGTTGAGTTCATTACCACTGAGTCACGACAGGAACACTGGAAAAGAATCTCTCTGAAAGAGAATATATATGTATAACTGAATCATTTTGCTGTACACCTGAAACAACACTATAAATGAACTATATTTCAATTTTAAAAATTATTTAAAAAAGAAAATGCTGAAGTTCCCTATTGGCTCAGTGGGTTAAGAATCCAGAGTGGTCACTGCTGTGGCTCAGGTTGCTGTTGTGGCATGCATTTGATCCTTGGCCTGGGAAGCTCTGCTTACTATAGGCGCAGCCAAAAAAAAAAAAAAAAAATCCTCAAGACACCACTAACAAAGTACTAGAGCTCTTCAATGAATTCAGTAAAGTTGCTGTATTCAAAATTAACGTAAAGAAATCTATTGCAGAGTTCCCATTGTGGCTCAACAGATTAAGAAGCCAACAGGAGTTCCTGTCGTGGTGCAGCAGAAACAAATCTGACTAGGAACCATGAGGTTGTGGGTTTGATCCCTGGCTTCGCTCAGTGGGTTAATAATCCAGCATTGCCATGAGCTGTGGTGTAGGTTGCAGATGCGACTTGGATCTGGCACTGCTGTGGCTCTGGCACAGGCAGCAGCAACAGCTCCGATTCTACCCCTAGCCTGGGAACCTCCATATGCCACAGGTGCAGCCTTAAAAAGACAAAAAAAAAAAGATGCCAACACAGTCTCCATGAGGATGTGGGTTCAATACCTGTCCTCCCTCAGTGGGTTAAGGATCTAGCATTGTCACAAGCTGCAGCGCAGATTGCAGATGTGGCTTGGATCTGATGTTACCATGGCTGGGGTGTAAGCCAGCAGCTACAGCTCTGATTTGACCCCTAGACTGGGAACTTTCATATGCTGTAAGTATGGACATAAAAAGAAAAAAAGAAACCTACTGCTTTTCTATACAGTAACAACTATCAGAGAAATTAAGGAAGCAATTTCATTTATAATTGTTTTAAACAGAATAAATTATGTAGGACTACACCTACCTACTGAGGTAAAAGACCTATACTCAGAAAACTTTAAGACACTGATGAAAGAAATTGAAGATGACACAAATAGATGGAAAGATATACCATGTTCAAGGATTGGAAAAACTAACACTGTTAAAATGACCATACTACCCAAGGCAACGTAGAGATTCAATGTAATTCCTATCAATATACCAATGGCATTTTTCACAGAACTACAACAAAAAATTTTTAAATTTGTATGGAAACACAAAAGACCTTAGATAGCCAAAATAATCTTGAGAAAGAAGAATAGAAATATCATGCTTTCTGAGTTAAGACTATATTACAAAGCTACAGTATTCAAAATAGTATGGTACTGACAACAAAAAGGAACATAGGAGTTCCCATCATGGCGCAGTGGTTAACGAATCCGACTAGGAACCATGAGGTTGTGGGTTCGATCCCTGTCCTTGCTCAGTGGGTTAACGATCCGCCGTTGCCGTGAGCTGTGGTGTAGATTGCAGACGTGGCTCGGATCCTGCATTGCTGTGGCTGTGGTGTAGGCCAGTGGCTACAGCTCCGATTAGACCTCTAGCCTGGGAATCTCCACATGCTGCGGGTGTGGCCCTAAAATGACAAAAGGCAAAAAAAAAAAAAAAGGAACCTAGGTCAATGCAACAGCATAGAAGGCCAAGAAATACCCTACCCACTTATGGTCAATTAATTTATTACATTTGAGGAAAGATGATACAGTGGAGAAAAGAAAATATCTTCAATAAATTGTGCTGGGAAAACCAGACACCTACATGTTAAAGCATGAAATTAGAAATTTTCTAATACCATATAAAAAACAAACTCAAAATGGATTGAAGACATAAATGTATATCCTCAAACCATAAAACTCCTAGAAGAAAATACAGGCAGAACACTCTTTGATATTAATCACAGCGATTTTTTTTGATCCTTCCCCTATGGCAAAGGAAACAAAAGCAAAATCAACAAACGGGACCTAATTAAACTTAAAATTTTTTTTCACAGCAAAGAAACCAACAACAAAATGAAAAGACAATCTACCAAATGCGTGAAAATATTTGCAAATTATATGACAAGGGGTTAATATCTAATATAGATTATATAATTCAAATATTAAAAAATATGATTAAAACGGACAGAAGACCTGACTAGACAGTTTCCCCATGCAAGGTGGCTAACAGGCATAAGAAAAGTTGTTCGGTGTTGTCAATCACCAGACAAATGCCAATCAAAACCACAGTGAGATACTACCGCACACCTATCAGAATGGTTGATATCAAAAAGACAACAAATAACCAGTATAGGTGAGGATATGGAGAAAGCAACATGAGGTATCACCTCCCACCAGTCAAAATGGTCATCATCAAAAAGTCTACAAATAGGAGTTCCAGTTGTGGCTCTGCAGTAATGAATCTGACTAGTATCCATGAGGATGCAGGTTCAATCCCTGGCCTCGCTCAGTGGGTAAAAGATCTGGCGTTGCTGTCAGCTGTGGTGTAAGTCGCAGATATGGCTCAGATCCAGCATTGCTGTGGCTGTGGCGTAGGCCAGAAGCTACAGCTCCAATTTGGCCCCTAGCTTGGGACCTTTCGTGTGCCACGGGTGTGGCTCCAAAGAGCAAAGAAAAAAAAGAGTCTACAAATGACAAATTCTGGACAAAATATGCAGAAGAGAGAACACTCCTACACTTTTGGTGGGAATGTAAATTGGGGCAACCACAATGGAAAACAGTTTGGAGGTTCCTCAAAAAATTAAAAATGGAACTACCAACAAAACAATCCAGTAATACCCCTTCTGGTGTTTATCTGAGGTAAACAAAAAGACTAATTCAAAAAGATATGTACACCCCTATGTTCACAGCAGCATTACAAGAGCCCAGATATGGAAGCAAACTAGGTGCCTACCTATACTTAAATGAATAAAGATGTGGAGCACATGTATATACGAAAGGATATTAATCAGCCATAAAAAGGAATGAAAACTTTCCATCTGTGACAACATGGACGGGCTTAGAGAGCATTACGCTCACTTAGTTAAATAAATCAGAGAAACACAAATACTCCAAGTTATTCACTTATATGTGCAATCTAAAAAGTAAAACTAGTGAATATAACAAAAAAAGAAAAAGCCTCAGGGAACTAGAGAACAAATTAGTGATTACCAGTGGGAAGGGAAGCGGGTAGGGCCAAAAGAGGGGTAGGGCATTAGGAGGTACAGGCTGCTATGTCTGAAATAAATAAGCTAGAGGGACGTATTACACGGTACAGGGAACAGAGTCAATATAATAACTATGAATGGAGTATAACTTTAAAAAATTGTGAATCACTGTGCTGTACATCTGAAACTTTATATAACACTGTAAGTCAACTATAATTCAATAAAAGTCAACTTATAAAATAAAAATGACTAGTGAAAAATATCTACAAGCTTGTGATGATTACATGAAATGAGCTATGTCAAATTTATAGCACAATACACTTGGCACATAATAAGTACTCAATAAAGCTATTATTGTTGTAGAAGATTTTTCTAACTGCTGTGTAGTCTATTCAAATACAAATACAAGCTGCCATGGAGTATATTTATATCCATATTTTAGAATGGAATTTTTAGGTCTGCACACCCTGAAATGGAGGCATTCCAATTCCATCTGACAGTCCAAACCAAAACATTGACCTCTGGTACCTAAAAGGAACTGAATGAATTTTAAATTAAGAGTGTTCTATTTGCAGATTACAACCCCTTATGTCCAGCATTTTACTCCACAGAGAAAATGCATGGATGCCTACTTATTTGGAATACTCATAAAAAAATAGTCATTACCCACTGATTAAAAGTACATGTAAACTCTTAGGTGTGGAATAAGCTACAAGGATATATTGTACAATACAGGGACTATAACCAATATTTTATAATAACTATAAATGGAGTATAACCTTTAAAATTATGAATCACTATTATACACCTGTAACATATAATAGTTATTATACTGCAATTAAAAAAATTTAAACATTTAATATAACCTACTGAGTGATGATTGTTTTAATTCATTTTATATACTCATGTGTATATATTCAAACACTATATATATTAAATGCAGTTATATATGGATATTACATATATAACTACATTTAATCCTCATGATGTTCTTATGGATAAATATCATTGGTCCTATTTTACAAATGAGAAAACTGCAGCTCGTGGAATTTAGTTATCTTGATTAGGGTCACACAAGAAAGAAATGTCTCAGTGCCCTATTTCTTAGTACATGCTTCACATATAAAACTAATAATGACTAATTGTGGAATTAATGACTTATTTTTTTTAACCTAAAAAATGTAAAAAATGGGAGTTCCGATTGTGGCTCAGTGGTAATGAATCTGACTAGTGTCCATGAGGACACAGGTTCAGTCCCTGGCCTCACTCAGTGGGTTAAGTATCCGGCGTTGCTGTGAGCTATGGTGTAGGTCACAGTCGTGGCTCGGTCTGGTGTTGCTGTGGCTGTGGCGTATGCCGGCAGCTGCAGCTCTGATTCGACCCCTAGCCCAGGAACCTCCATATGCCGTGAGTGCAGCCCTAAAAAGCAAAAAATAAATTAAATAATGAAAAATGTAAAAAATGTAATGAGGTGATGCATATTGCAATGCAGATGAAACTGAAATGCACTTTGGTAAGTGAAAGAAGCCAGTCATGAAAGACCATGTAATGTATGACTGCATTTATATGAAACATCCAAAATAGGTAAAGCTATGGAGATAGAAAGTAATTTAGTGGTTGCTTAGGGCTGAACAGAGCAAGGGAGCGACTGCCAATGGCTTCAGGGTTAGAAATGCTCTACATTTAAATTCTGGGTGATGGTTCCACATCACTGTGAGTATACTAAAAACTACTGAATTGCATACTTTGAATAGTTAAATTCTATGGTCCATGAATTATATCTCAGTAAAGATGTCAACCAACAGACATCTTTGGGGTATGACATAATCTATATGGCTCTGTCCTTTCCTCTACGTCTGAGATCTCCAAAATAAAAGGTTAAAATAAAAGAATATGTACGTTATGGCACCTGTCAAGATGATCCTCAACAGAACTGGCACCTGAACGGTGACCTTTCCCCACCCTCATCCTTTCTCCCATCCTGCTACCTGGAATGCAGAGGTGATGGCTAGAACTAGCTGCTACTGCCTTAGACCATGAAGACCAGGACCACGTTTCAGACAAGCTATCACAGTGAGCTGGAAGTAGCTGGGTCTCTAGAGACATCTCGACTCCAAGCTGCTGTAGGAACTCCAGACTACCTACCTACGGACATTTATGAGCCCTGTTTGAGCCAGTCTAACTTCGGGCTTCCCTTACTCACAGCTAAATCTAATCCTACTGATAATGTCCCATTTTACATTAGAGCTAGGTTCGTTTCATAAAGTAACCAGGAGGCTTTTTTCATACTTCTCCACAGCCCACAACAGTTTAAACAGCGGAGGAGTCAGCTACTTTTCAAAGCTTTGATAGAAACCTGCTATAAAATCACTTGGGCCTGGCACCTTCTCAGTGATATTTCTTTTGGGTGGGGGGCGCTTTTTAGGGCTGCACCCTTGTCATATGGGAGTTCCCAGGCTAGGGGTCAAATCGGAGCTGCAGCTGCCAGGCTACGCCACAGCCACAGCAACTCTGGATCCAAGCTGCATCTGCGACCTACACAAGTCATGGTAACACTGGACCCTCGACCCACTGAGCCAGGCCAGGGATTGAACCCACATCCTCATGGATACTAGTCAGATTTGTTTCCGCTGTACCACAACGGAAACTCCTCAGTGATATTTCTTTGGAAAATTTTTTTTCAGTTTCTTCCATAGGTTATCATTTTACTCAGGCAGCCTGCCTCTTCTAGGGTCACTCCTTATTTTATTGACATTTGTAACTTTATTAGCAGGAAAAGTATATACTATAATTCCTATCAGTCTCCTTTTCATCTGAAGTTGTTCCTAGTGTTACATATTTCATTTTCTCCTTTTGTTTTATTTTGTTCTATTAAAAGATCGGCCACTTTGAATTAGTCTTTTTTTCTTTTTGGCCACACCTCTGGCATGTGGAAGTTCCCAGGCTAGGGATCAAACCTGCACCACAGCAGCGACCCAAGCGGCTTCAGTGACAATGCCAGACCCACTGTGCCACCAAGAGAACTGCCAGTTAGTCTTTTCAAAATACAAATTCATGGATTATTTATTAATTTCCAGTCTTTTAAATTTCACATCAATTAGTTTTATCATTGTTTCCAATTTGTTGTTTCCAAATTTTTTTTTTTTTAGGGCCACACCTATGGCATATGGAAGTTCCCAGGTTAGAGGTCGAACTGGAGCTGCAGCTGCCGGCCTGCACCATAACCATTGTAACATGGGATCTGAGCTGCATCTGCGACCAGCACCATAGCTCACAGCAATGTGGATCCTTAATCCACCGAGCAAGGCCAGGGACCAAACTCGTGTCCTCATGGATACTAGTCAGATTTTTAACCCTCTGAGCCACAATGGGAACTCCTGTTTTCCTAGATTTTTAATTTGAATGACTAAATCAACAGTTTTCATTTTTTTTTTTTTATGCAAGAAGTAGATTCATTAAGATAGGACACTTGTGAGAAATGTAAGTGGGCAGGAAAGGAGGCTGTCCAACAGTTTCATTCTTATTAGTGTAATAAAAGCATTTAAGGCTATGAATTCTCCTCTAACTGCAGCACTGACCATAGTGCAAAGCTCTTGCAGTGTAGTATACTCATTTTCATTAATCTAAAAGGCTCTCTGGGAGTTCCCGTCATGGCACAACGGAAACAAATCCGACTAGGAACCATGAGGTTGCAGCTTCAATCCCTGGCCTTGCTCAGTGGGTCAAGGATCTGGCATTGCCACAGCTGTAGTGTAGGTTGCAGACACAGCTTGGATCTGGTGTTGCTGTGTAGCTGTGGCGTAGGCCAGCAGCTACAGCTCCAATTAGACCCCTAGCCTGGGAACCTCCATAGGCCATGGGTTTGGCCCTAAAAAGACCAAAAAAAAAAAAGGTCTCTATGTTCTAACCCTTGGACAGACCCAAATATAAGTAGCTTTCAGTGGTCAGAGTGAAGAAGTTAACAAACTGGAGGCCTTACTCTCACCTCCACCCCTTAGACCCACATACATGCATTTTTTCTACACAAGTGGCTAGTTTTGACAGTCACGGGGTTCCAGAACTATTGATATTCAAAAGAAGGCTTTCCCTTCACAGAACATTTTTCTAGGCAAAAGTTCTGCTGTACGATTTTTCACCTCTACTCTAACGCAGGGTCCCAACGTAAGTTAGCTGGGATAAGCCTTACCATGAAAACAGACTTCTCCCCAGAAAACTTTCTTCTGCTTTTCTTTTTTGCTTTTTAGGTCCACATGTGTGGCATACGTAAGTTCCCAGGCTAGGCTAGGGGTCATATTGGAGCTATAGCTGCCAGCCTACACCACGGCCACAGCAACATGGGATCCGAGCCGCATCTGTGGTCTGTGATCTGCACCCCAACTCCTGGCAATGCAGGGTCCTTAACCCACTGAGGCCAGGGATTGAACCCACAGCCTCATGGGTACTAGTCAGGTTCTTAACTGGGTGAGCCACGACAGGAACTTCTCTTCTACCTTTTTGAAAGACAGCTGGGAATTATGAAGAGTCATCCACAGCAGTGGTTCGTGATCACTGCCCCATGAAGGAGATCACACATGCACTTCGACAACGGCTACCTGCCTAAGTCCGTGTAGGGGTGATGTTAAGCCAGGAATCAAAAGAGCAGAGTGGCCCGGGCAGGTCACATCTTCTGAGTGCTCAGCTACACAGAATATCTGCTGAAAAGCCTAATGTGAGGTCATACGCTAGAGGAGTGACCTCATTTACTAGTGCTCTGAATGGGTGTAGAACAGCCCCTGAAATTTTCACTAGGGTCTTGTAGGCAAGACTAGGGCGCGGCTTACCTTGGATTCTTGGGTCTTTAATCACTGACCTCATTCCTAAGGTGCATCCAGCTGCAACGGATCTCCTAGTCTTTTGACTCAGCTGCTCAGAGCTGGGGTGATGGCACAAATGACGTGTGATGGGGAAATAAGCAGAGAGGCACATCGCTGACCTGGCAAAGTGGAGCTGAAACAAAGCAAGGTGATGGGGGTCCAGGTCTCGGTGCAGGCAGAATCAAACACGTTCAGCAGATGCTCCCGCAGGTGGAGTGGAGGTGTGTGCAAACCTGGATCTTTTTTGGGGGAGTGCTTCCGTTCCCTCGTCTGTAAGTGGGGAGAAGACGTCCCTTCTCATGGGTTGCTAGAGAATTAAAAAACACCTGACAGCTCTCAGCACAGGGCCTGATCCAGAGTTAACAGCAGGTGTAGACACATAGCTGGTGTCTAACCCTTCCGCAGGTGCAGAGTGGAGCCCCCGGATGGGAGCCGAGGCCCAGCCCTTGGGGGCGGGGGGGTGGGGGTTGACCTCACCTGATGGGCACCCCCAGCAGGTTTTAAGGTCACGTGGGAGGCAGTGCTGGACCACAGGAGGGAATGGCTGCATCATGGCTATAACCACGGAAATTATCTTGGTGTCCACACCTCTCAGAAAACCCCATCCAGTCTTTTAAATCAACTGACCGGTTAGCAGCCATGAAAACCACTCTGGTCAGGGCCGTTCTCCTGGGTCGGGCTGGTCAGCTGGGTCCTGAGGCCACTGGACGAGCACTACCGACTCCAGGGAGTGCTGCGTCTACACCCGCCCCGGCGTCTGACCCTAGCCGGGGAGAGATTCTGGATCCCCGAGTCTTGACGCACAGGGTGGGCTTGAAGATGAAAGAAGTGTTTCTTTATCCTCCCCGCGTGCATATGTCCAGCCTTACGAGAGGCACTGGGTGGGGCGGGGCCCAGCCTGTGAAGTCCCAGCCTCCCATCACGAGCCGCAGGGCAGGGCTGGGCTCCTGCAGCCAGGACACTGGAGGTGGCCCAGTGCTTTCTCCCTCCCGCGCCCAGGACACTCTGCTCGCACGTCCCTGGCGCTCCGGCCCAGGCCGGGACGCAGACCTGCTCCCGGCCCAGGAATGGGAAGGGGCCCACACCAGCTGCAAAGGAGTCGGAAATAAGTCGCCAGCCGGGCAGACACAGCTCCGTGGAAATGCAAGCGTATTTCTGAACCAGAAGGGGAATCGTGGGAGGCTGAGGAGCGCACTGGCGAGCGGCCACAGCCCAACTGCCAAAAGGTTTTAAAGGTACATCAGACTCAGGAATCCTGAGACGCCAATGCCAAGGCAGAACCGACACCAGGGGCTCCGCCCTACCGGCCCCCAGGAAGCTCAGGATGAGCTCCCAGGGAGGGCAGGCACCACACTTCGGCTTTTTATTTATTACTTTATTTTTTGGGCTGCACTTGCGGCATCTGAAGTTCCCAGGCTAGGGCTGCACAGAGCTGCAACTGAGGCCTACACCACAGCGACGGCAATGCTGGATCCGAGCCCCACCTACGACTTACACCTCGGCTCACAGCAATGGCAGACCCTTAACCCACTGAGCAAGGCGAGGGATCGGACCCGCGTCCTCACAGAGACTAGTCGGGCTCCTAACCGGATGAGCCACAACAGGAGCTCCGGCTTTTCTCTTTTTTATTGTTTTATTTCCAATTTACCTCACCGTCCTTACTGTGGAACTCACAAGGTGACAGAGAACTGCAGCCGGGCTCCATTTCTGCCGGAGCTCCCATAGCCAAAAGGTGCTCCGGCTTAAAGGGTCATTTCCCTTAAAATGGGCTGTTTTAGACTCACAGACTCTTTCTTTCCCCTCCCCTTCCCCTCCGCCTGCTCTGATGGGAGAACTTGACAACGGACTCCAGTTCCACCCAGGGCAGCAGCGTGATGGCTGCTGACAAGATACCCAAACGTCCACATCTCCCCTGCTAACCGACAGTGGCGGTGTCTGCCCAAGAAGCGGAAGGACTTGGCCTGGCATCGCCCTTGGGGATGAATGAAACAGTAAAGGCGGCCTGGCTCCCGGCAGCTCTTCGGGGCGATTATTTGCTATGGAGAGTACCCGTCAACATTTACATCCACAAAATCGGTTCACTTAAAAAATTACATAGCGCGCAATATATGTCGCAAAACTTTTCACAGAATTCTCAATTACCTTTTTTTCCCATTAAAAATGATTCCTACCTTTGAAGTTTCCCAGAAAAGTTTTAGATTCACGGTTCACACACTCCTTGTTTTCTGCTAAACACATCATCAGATCGTTATTAATGTCACGTGCACACGAAAAGTGATTATGAATCAGAAATGTATTCTCTGGGAATCAGCTTTTCAATGACTCAGTGAATAAGCTGCGTCCATTTCACTGGCCAAGGGCGCTGATAAGCAGAGCCCAAGTCAGGTCTGCCGGCCCTCAGCATCACGCGTCACCAGAGCTGTCCTGGGACAGCGACAGTCCCGCCAGGGGACTGTCGGCCAGAGCCGCCCTGCCCAAACGTGCCGGGCAGAGGGATGCCAGGGAGGCCCAGGCGGCCGCAGAGGGCTATTTCTGAGGCCCTGTTAACTGCAGACTGCATAGACACAGGCAGGATCTGAAGGAAGCAATGTGCCGTAACAGGCCCACCACCCACCACCAGTCACAGGGCAGGGGAGGGAGAAGAAGGCTTCGTGCCAAACCCCCTCGGCTCCAACACAGGTCCCGCAAGTGGGGTGGAGGCAGGCCAAGTTCACCCAGTCCAGGGCGTTCTGCTGGCCCCACTCGGCGTAGAGGGGCCTTCACTACTGGCCTGGGCCAGCCTCCTGCCATTTGGAGCCCAGCCGACAACTGCAGGCGCAGACACGCACTTTTATCCTCTTATGCAACCTCGCGTTTAGGTAGATTCTGAGAGCAGGGCAGCAGCGGCTGCTGAGATGTCAGAAATGCACGTCCTGCCGTGACAGCAAGGAACACTTTCCCAGGCCCCAAGGGCTCTGACGTTATCACGAAAAAAGTTGTAAAAGAGAACAAGGTGGAAAACAGGCCACACATCCCCACGCCCCGGCACCCTCCCTGGCAGATGCACAAAGGTCACGGGCGCCAGCACGCATGTTGCTGCCCTGCCAAGTCGCTGTGCTGTGGAGAGCCCCGGCCACACCACTGGCCACGCAGGAGGTTTCCTCTGTCCCTGGTCTCGCTTTCCAGCGAAGGTCAGACTCTGTGACAGCCGCTTCCTGAACCTAAGAGGGAGCAGGCTAGCCAGGAGTCACGGGAAAGGTGCTCTGGGAAACGAGCTGCCGGCTCCACCAAGAAACCCTGATGCGTTTCCGGGGAGGCTCCGATTAGAGGTGCCGCTGGGAGCAGAGGCCCCGAGAAAAGAGGAAGAAGAGTCCGACTCACTCCTGATCCAGAGCCATGAGGAAAACGAGCTCAGCGCGGCCGGCTTGGGCTCCCACGGAGGGCCGGGCCGCGCGCCCACCGGTCGCCCGGCCCTGGCCGGCTACATCCTGCAGAGCTTCAGGGGGAAGTTCTCCGTGATGAGCTGGTCGGGGTGAAGCAGCACGACGACGTTCACCTCAAACTCTGGGGAGGGAAAGCACGGGCTTTATGCTCACCGGCCCGAGCGGGGAAGCCAGACACCGGCCCCACCAGGGGCGCCTCGAGCTCTCCGCAGAGAGGGAGCCCCGGGGCCCGTGCGGGTTTCCACAAGCTTTATCCCCAGCTTCCGGGAGAACCGGTGTAGACTGCTACACTGGCGTGACTGCCTGAGTGAGTCTGTCTTCTCACCTGGGAACGTGCTGCAAGGCCTCAGCTTCCCAAACACCTTGTCTTTACTAGAATCTTCTAGAATCCTGTCCACTCATCTGTACTCTGGTGTTATTCTGACATCTCCTACAGTTCTTAATGGAAGAGCAGACTCCGAACTGGCCCGCGGCTGTCTGGGGACAGGTCTCCCGCCCCCGGGGGAGAAATAATGGTCAGAAGCAGCGCATGGTTTAACTGCTGTGCCTTTGAACATTGGCTGATTTACTTGAAACAGCTGCTTAAACACTCCTCTACCTTCCAGCAGACAGGAGTCTTTCTCCACCAGCTCTTTAGCCGCTAAGGGTAAGCCTGCTGATGACAGCGAAGGGGTGTGGGTGAGGAGGGAGCTCCTGAAGAGAGACGAGCCCAGACCCCCCCCACACACACACACGGTGTGAGCAGGAGGGCAGGGAGGGCGCGCTGGGTGGCAGGGAAGCCCGCTGGGCAGCGCAGGGACTCCACGGGGGAAGGGGCTGGGGGTCAGCTCGTCTGGGGCCCCACACGTCCCTGTGTGGGGCTGCTGCCTCGGCTGAGCACCGGCCGGGACGGGAGTCACACGCCGGCAGCAGTGTCCCGACACCGTGACCACCGTCACACACCAGGACGGCCTCCGGGCCTGCCCGCTCCTGCGGCCACTCTGCCGCCTGCCCTGGAGCGGGCGCGGCGCGGCTCGAGCGCAGAGGAAGGTGCACCGCGGGAGCTCCCGCAGGACGGCTGCGGGCCGGGCCGGGCACCAGAGGTCACCCGCGGTCAGCACTGCCGGGGAGCGGGGGGGCGGGGGCCCAGCCAGAGGTGCGCCCAGCGGGGGTGGCTCACCCCCACCCCAACCTGAGACCGACCTCACCAGCCACGCAGCGGCAACTGGGGCCACGAGGGGCTGTGGTGCTCAGGCAACGACCTCACCGCCTCCTCCTTCCTGTGCGACTCCTGGGGGTGCGCCAGCCCCACACTGGGCCGCACGGGAGCCACGAGGACAAAGGCACCACTGACACCCCGGCCATGGATGAAGGGTGTCATCAGTACGGGGGAATCACAGGCAGCGTGCTAAATGTCACATGGACGCTTTCCTGATCTGACAGAAACAACATGCAGAAAACACACACGCCTAACGCATAGCAGAAAAAAATAATTTTCAGACCTTTTTTTGAAGTTTACGTATGAAAACTAAGAAATCAAGAGATGAGCTCTTTAACTTAAAACCAAAGTACAGTTGACCCTTGAACAAAACGGGGGGGGGGGCACCACCTGTCCACTCAGTCAGAAACCTGAGCATCATTCACAGGCCGCCCCGAGTTCGGGGGTTCCTCCATATCCGCGGTTTCGCACCTGCGGATTCAGCCAGCCTCGCTCCTGTAGCACCACCGCATACTCTACTGGAAAAATCCTCGGGTAAGCGGACAAAGCTCAGATCCTACTACACAACGGTCAGCTGTATCCTGAAGCAAAAAAACCCCCCTTCAGAAGAAGGGCTGCAGCGTGGGGGGGGCACCCCGGGTGGGACACGCAGGGCCGGTGAGCGGCTGTGGACGGCCCGGCGGCCGCTGGAGCCCACCCTGCCCTCGAGGCCCTGGCGTCTCTGGATTCTGCACCATCGGCACCTACTACCTATTGGCTAATCACACAGGTTTTTTAGAAAATCGTGGTATCTTACTAGCTCAGGTCAAGTTTGAGCCAACGTCATCTTTCAGCCAACTTTGCTGTGCTTTTCCGTGTCTGGTGAACAGCTGAGTCTGCTGCCTCCGCTACTGAGGGGGGTGTCCGGACCCCACGATGCCCTCGCTACAACAGCGCTCAAGGGCTCCACAAATGACTGCTTCTGACCTGCCGGGCGGGCAGCGCCCCGGGACGCAGGCTCCCCGCGGGGTACAGACGGGTCCCAGCAGCACCCGGTGATGCCAGGGCCGCTACTCTGCCTCCCCTTAAACAGGAGACACTCGACTTCAACGATGAAACTCTACTTACTTCAATTTCAAATTACATTACTGTAATTATTTAAAGTAAAATCACAGTCCATAATATCAAAAATACCTAAGATTATCTAAAAATAAGTGCCTAGTCGGGACTGATACATACGCACTACCATACATAAAACAAGTAACAAGGACCTACCATACAGCACAGGGAAACGGGGAAGAATCTGAAAGGGGTGGATACGTGCGTATGTGTAACTAGCTCACTGCGCTGCACACCTAACCCTAACACAACTCTTCAGGTCAACTATACTCCAATAAAACCAAAAAGAAAAAGGAAGGGAGTTCCCGTTGTGGCACAACTAGGAACCATGAGGTTGCACGTTCGATCCCTGGCCTCACTCAGCGGCTTAAGGATCCGGCGTTGCCGTGAGCTGTGGCGTAGGTCGCAGACGTGGCTCGGATCTGGCATTGCTGCGGCCGTGGTGTAGGCTGGCAGCTATAGTTCTGACTCAACCTTAGCCTGGGAACCTCCATATGCCACAGGTACGGCCCTAAAAAGCCAAAGAAAAAAGTAAAATCATGGTCTAATAAAAAAAGAAAATTCTCTCTCAACTAATAATGCACATCAGAAGACTTAGGGGGAATGTTACGTTAATAAAACACTGGCTTAGGCAGTAAGTTCCCATTTCTCAATGAGGCAGGTCTAATCGAAGAATCAATCACCAAAACCTGTGTCCTATGTATTCACCAGTGAACCCTGGGCCTGCCGCCGAGCCAGGAACGCGCGGTGTCTTTTTGATCGGTCTGCAGAAGGCCGGGCAGCCGGGGTGCAGTCCTGCAGGTCTGTCCTGCCGCGTCTGGGCAGTGGGCTGATGATTTCATCGGGATGGATGCACCATCAAAACATGTGTAAGAACACTCAGTGCCGTGGAGACGTTCACAATATGAAGTGAAAGGAGAGAAGGCCGGCTAGAAAACTGCGTCTGCACCGTGATTCAGAGCTTGTGAAGACACGTGTCCGTACGTCCACAGAAAACGGCCAACACCCTTAGCTGCTGGAGCTAAAGCCCCTGGAAGCCTAGTGTTCACACTGTCACACGTCCCGCATCTCCATCAAATGCCCCCAGCAGAGAGCTGACCAGATGGCCCCGTGCACGCGGCTGGAGGGCCCCTGGCTGTGTCAGTATCCTTCACAGAGCTCATCGTCACCCACCTGGGCCTGCGTCGTCTCCCTGAGCGACGATGCAAGGGCCTCAGAGTTAGGACTGCTGACCGCAGACCCTCAGAACCGCACAGCCGCTCTGCGTGCGCTCTTGCTGAGTGACCGCAGGACCGGGTGCTCTGGGCTGCGCACACCCCGCAGACCGGCGTGTCCGACCCCTCCTGCGGCCACGTCCTTCCCAGGAGCAGCCTGAGGGCAGGGCACGTACCCACTTTGAAGTTGGTGGTCTCCAGCGTCGGGCAGGTGAACAGCCGGGGGAAGACCATGTATATGGGCACAGAGAGGCTCCGACACACGTCCCCATCGGCGATCTGAATGTTCTGGATCTCGGTGGCATCGCGGGCATAGCCTTCTGCACAGCCTGGAGCAGGGATCAAGCATCGCTCGGTCAGAACACAGCACACCCGGGACCCTCCGCCATCAACCCAGTCGGCTGCTCTCCCTGTGGCTCCACAGGGTTCGGAGAGCCGCCTCTCCCTCCACACCTCACATCCCTCAAACGGACGTTTGCTGGACTCGAGCGGCGACAACGGCCTGCGGCCGGGGGCCTACCGCACGTCTCCACGCGGACCAGCTGCAGCTCGATGCTCTTGATGGCGGCCTCCGAGCTCTCCACCACCAGCTCTCCCGTCAGTGGCTGGGTGATGACACAGTTGGTTGAGTTGAGGTGTCCTCTGATGAGAAATTTGGGGAGCAAGGCTCTCTAAAACAAACCCCAAACAAACACATCACGAACGGAAGGAGCCAGGGGAAATCACTCAACGGTCACTTTGGTACAAATAAAACCTGAAAACAGAGTCAGGCAATTTTCATAAAATCCACTGGGACCCTAGTTTACAAGATGGGACAAAAGATACAACAGCACTTAGATCTCCTGACAATGTAAGTGACAGACTGAATTATTCGACAACTGCTTATACAGATATAAGGCACCTTGACATTGCTGGTACAGACGACCAGACCTCTCACGGGCTCATCCTGACTGCCCGGACCAGGTCTGGAAAGCTCCCTCTCACCCGGCAACACAGCACAGAACTGTCCGAGGAAGCTGATGAGGGTGTTTAAGGACAACCAGTTCAAAAAAAAAAGAGGTTTTAAAAAGATAAATCAATTTAAAAATGTTTCCAATTACGCAATTATGAAAAAGAAGACATTAATTTCATTTCAAGGAAATTTAAAGACAACTGTCTTCAATGTTTGGCTAAAAGCCTACAGACCTTTTCTCTCTGAACAGAGGAAACTGTCCTAGGTAAGCGAGGATGCTGTGGGAAAAACAGACCTAAAGATTATAGACAACTGTCCAGCAGTCTCTCTACGGCCGTGTCCCAGTTCCTGAAGATAATTCGGAGCACACCACTGGCCAACAGTAACTTAATGTATGTCACAAATGTGAAGCAAATGTGTAATTCAGAACTTTCTAGAAATTTCTAGGAGCAACATTAAAAAATAAAAGGGAATAGGTAAAACGAACCAATATAACCAAAATATTATCATGTCCACATATAACCAATATTTTACAACTACAAATGATGTTTTACATTCTCTTTTTCATACAGAGGCTTTGAAATCCAGTCAGTACTTCACACTTAAGCTCATCTCGAGCTGACCGGCCCCATCTCAGGGTCAGTGGTCACAGATGCCCGGAGGTCAAGAGCAAGGGTGCTCTCTGGCAGGTGGCCCCTAAAGGCAGAGAACTCTGAAAAAGTCTTGATTCAAAACAGAATTCTAAGAATAACCAAAAGAAGCAATTTGTTTAGAAAGGAAGAAACAGTAGCAGTTCACGTTAAAATTCTTTTGGGCAACCGCCTTGCCTCAAATCAAAGCTTAAATTCCTGAGAAGAAAAGCTGACCAGCCTGCTGGGCTCACGCTCTCCAGAGACCAGAGATGGGAGGGATGTTCGGAGGCCCTTCTGAAAGGCTCCCCAAGACACACCCCTGCCTCAGCTGCGCCTCCTGAAGGACGAAGCCAAAAATCCTCAAAAACTGGCTTCTGACCCGACTCCAGTCAAGAGGGCAGCACGCAGGGTTAGGGTGGGGATGAGAAGACACATCCAGGGAAGATAAGTGACCAGGGGGCAGCTAAGAGACAAGGGGTACAGCCATCAAGACAGGCAGCGGTGCCCCTCGACTCAGGGGAGAGGTCTCTGACCCCAGCACAATAAAACTGAGGAAAGACAGAAAAAGTTATACACATACCCTCTCTTTTAAAAACCACCCTTCCACATAGTTACTGAATTTAAAAAGAAATCAGGGAGTTCCTGGTGGCTCAGCAGGTTAAGAATCTGTTGTCACTGCTGTGATGTGGGTTTGACCTCTGGCCTGGCAACTCCTGCATGCTGCGGCCTGGCCAGAAAGAGAAGAAAAAGAAAATTGAAAATACGACTGTACAAATAAAGTATTTCCTCTTCCTGATGACTTGATCTTCAGACAGAGAACAACTGGGCGGGAGTCTGTCAGTGGGATCTGGTTACTGAGGGCGCCCTCCTGGCGCTGGCCGCAGGGAGCACGTTACCTCTTTGACATTCTGCAAGGTGTCAGGTGTGATGGTGAAGTCCACAGGACTTGGGGTCAGCTTCCCCTTCTGAGGCTAAAAACAGGAGGAACAACCAAAATCAGCAGAGTTCCACAGTCAAACCTGTCTTTCCCGGTTTCAAGAAATGCAAGGCAGGGAGTTCCCTTTGTGGTTCAGCAGTAAACAAACCCAACAAGCATCCATGAGAATGCGGGTTCAATCCCTGGCCTCGCTCAGTGGGTTAAGGATCCAGCGTTGCTGTGAGCTGTGGTGTAGGCCGGCAGCTGTAGCTCTGATTTAGCCCTCAGCCTGGGAACTTCCACATACTGCAAGTGCAGCCTAAAAAGCAAACCAAAAAAAAAAAAAGGAAAAAAAGAAAAGAACAGAAACACAAGGCAGCACCGTGAACCAGGAAGACCTTGGTCCTAAGGCGGGAAGTCTGGCTTCTAAACACAGCCCTGCCAAGAAACAAGGCTGTGTTCTGTCAGTGTCTTCGCCTCCGTGACTCAGTTTCCCCTCCCAGGCTTTTCAGTCTCCAAGGTCCCTCCAAGCCCAGAATTCAAAAGTGAGACTTGACAGACAGCAGTATCACCGGGGGTCACTTATTCTGAACCTCTTGTAGAATAAAAGCACCCACTGGGGCAACTCCACCACGTGCCGTGAATCAGCTCATCGCAGCCTCTCAGGCCTGAGGGGGCCGGGGGGCCCAGCTCCGAGTGCGGGGCGGAATCTGAACTCATTCTTCACAAAGCTGGGACACTCTTTCATTTAGGACATAAAATAGCTTGCATCTTTTAATCTATATTAAAAAAATTTTTTTTGGCTTCAATTTGAAAATCTTTGATGGAAAAAAGAAAAATATGCCTGATTAAATCAAGTCACTTCCAAAAAATTTTTTTCATTATATTTTATACAAAACATTGTATCACTGAAAGAAACACTTAACACTACGATTATCTTAAACATTTAGAAAGAGGGGAACTAGGAGTTTCCACTGTGGCACAGCAGGTTAAGGAGCTGGTGTTGCCACAGCGGAGGCCTAAGTTGTAGCTGTGGATTGGGTTCAATCCCTGGCCTGGGAACTTCCACGCGCCATGGGTGTGGCCATGGAGAAAATAAAACATAAACAAAGAGGAAACTACAAATACCGGCAGTTCTAAAAAGTCACGAAAATGATGCAATGACAGGACATCAGTGATTTTGCTGAACTGCTGCCCAAGAGGTTTAAGTCTCATGTTTTCACACCATCACTGCTAAAAGGTGCCCACGGACATCCCTAAGTGCCTAAAAGGCCCTGCCCCACATCCACTGCGATGAGGCCCCGGAGAGGCTGACACAGGAACCCAGGGCTGTGGGCTGGTACCTGTCACCGCGTGTGGCCTGCAGCAGTGGGGGGAGGAGACCTAGTTCTCTAAGTTGGCACCTGAAGAGAATTTTTAAGGATGCTGTGTCAGCACAAAACACTAGCAGGAGGTGCCGAGCAGCCCTGTATGTGCTCGCCTTGCATGCTGAGGGTGCGAGGCCCTGGCCCCTCGCCCCAGCCCGGCCATTTCTCCGGCTGTTGGCTGAGGCTCCCCACCTGCTGTAATGAAGGCGGCTTCCTTAGCTTGGGGCCCCGCAGCTGAGGCACAAACCCCCGGGGGCCGTGGCATCGCCCTGAGGTCCCGGCCCGGAGGAGTGACTCACACCGAGGCTCGTGCTGCCAGCTGTGCCGGGGGAAACAAGGTGTCGCCCCTGAGCCAGGAGTCCCGAGTCTCTCCCCAGCACCCGGCAAACACCGCCAGGCTACCTCACTGCCGCCAGGTGGGGTCAAGTCCCAGACCCCGCAGAAGATTCCCATCCCTGAGCACAGAGCCCCAGGCAGCGCTTACCGCCGAGTGAACGATGAATTCACAGGTCTTTGTCAGGTCCTTGGCCAGCAGCGACCGCCTCATGTCGCAGCGCAGGGTGTACTGTGGGGAAAGGCAGGAGAAGGCGTCCTTTCAGGCGGTCTGCCTTCACCTTGGAGTTACGTACAGAGACCAGTCAACATAATTTAGGGAAACTGTCCAATTAATGTCTTTTATGAAATCAATATACATAACATGAGAGTTACTGTTAAAACTAAAGGCCTTTATGTAAAAAAGCGCT
Source organism: Catagonus wagneri (assembly GCA_004024745.2). Lineage (NCBI taxonomy): Eukaryota > Metazoa > Chordata > Mammalia > Artiodactyla > Tayassuidae > Catagonus > Catagonus wagneri. The sequence goes on from PVHT020000170.1 coordinate 6,317,689, forward strand.
TTGAGGTAATTCCTCAGCCACGCCCACAGCCACGCCCACAGCCGGACCCGCCCAGCGCGCGCAGAGTCTTGCCTGTAACCCGGGAAGACCAGCAAGGTACAGCGGGAAGGACACACAGGAGGAGCAGAAGCCAGCTCAGACCCGGTGTCTGTCCTGCTGTGTGAGCCCAGACAAGCAACCCAGCGTCTCTGAGCTTCAGCCTCCTGCCCTGGAAACTGGGGACTGACGCTGCCTTAGTGGGGACCCAAGGAGATAAGGTACGATGAACACACGGCAGCTCTGGCTAAAAGGGCAGCTAGTTCGTTGTCTGGACTGGAAAACACAGGCAGTAGGGACTGGAAACCCCTGGACGGACGGCATCTGGAACTCCAGGAGCCAACCTGGGAGACGCGGGCCACCCCCCACCTCCCTCTCGCTGGCTGGGCTCTGCGTGGGCAGCACCGCGGCTGGCACCAAGCAGAGCCACACCCTGTGTCAGGAAGAGAAGCGATGCACAGAGACAAGGCTCAGAGTCCTGGTGCTCAGGATGCTGGGGCATCTCAAAACTAGCTTCATATCCTAACCTCAGGAGGAATGAAGGGAAAGTCTTTGCAACATTTTCATCTCGGAAAATTCAAAGGTATGCAAAAATAAAAAGAGCATAAGGAAGCCCCAAGTATCCACCAGCCGCCTTCCGCACGGGCCAGCTCAGAGCTCATCCCATTCAACCTCTCTTCCCCTCAGCCCTCCCCCATCTGCTCCCGCGTCACCCCGGCCCACACAGACGCATGCTCCGAGCAAAACGACACGGACAGGAAAGGAATGGAGCATCACCTTTGTTTTGTTAGAGGTTTTGTTTTGGTTTTTTTTTTTGTTTCTGTTTTCTTTTTTGGCTGTGCCTTGAGCATGTTGAAGGTCCCCTGTCAGGTATCAAACCCATGCTAAGGCGGTGACCGAAGATGCTGCAGTGACAACGCTAGATCCTTAACATGCTAAGCCACCAGGGGACTCCATATCACACTTGCTTTGAACTTAACCGTATCTGATTTCTCTGCGGTCTGTATGCTATTTTTCTGAACTGGCCACCACGGGTGCACCTGCTGCAAGATGGGCTCTGGCCCCCAAAGTGGAGCACACCCCGCCTTCCCAGGGCTGGGCAGTGAGCTGAAAGCTTGGCTTCAGCCAGGGACTATTCCCTCACACCCCTGTCACTGTTCCCTTACACCCCTGTTGAGAGACTGGTAACAAAATTCTACAAGATGATTCGATCTTAATGCTTATGTTAAAAAAATCAATTAAGAGTTCCAGCTATGGCTCAGAGGGTTAAGGGCCCACAGGTGTCTCTGTGAGGATGTGGGTTCAATCCCTGGTCTGGCTCAGTGGGTTAAGGATCCAGCACGGCCCGCAGGTCGCAGATGTGGCTCAGGTTGGTGTTGCTGTGGCTGTGGTGTAGGCCGGCAGCTACAGCTCCTATTCCGCCCCTGACCTGGGAATTTCCATATACTGCTGGTGCAGACCTAAAGAGAAAAAAAAAAAATCATATAACATGTGTTTAATAAAGTTCCTGTGGTTTTGATCATCCAGGAAAAACTTTAGAGTTATGTTAATAATAACTTGTAGAACTGGAACTATATGTAGAGTTAAGAAGCTACAATTATTATGAACGATGTGACCACATTAAACAAAAAGCTACTCTGGACTGAAGGTACTACTGGGAGATGAAAACTTTAAAAAGAATCAGCCCTAGTCCCCAAGGACAGACATAAACATACAATATATTTTCTATCGAGATTCCAGTTGGGCTTCCCCAGCCAGACGAGCTCAGCGAGGCTGGTACTACACACACACACATCATGTGTGTGTGTGATATATTTGTGTGTGTGTCTGTGTGTCGCGTGAGTGTGTGGTGTGCGTGTGGTATGCATGTGTGCGTGTGTGGTGTGGGTGGTGTGCCTGTGTGTGTGTGTGTGGTATGTAGTGTGTGCCTGTGTGTGTGGTGTGTGCTGTCTTCCTCCCTCACAGCGCGCAGTGTCTGCAAAGGGCAGTATTTCGTCTGACCTGACTGGTCTCCTTGATCTTCTTCCCCACGGGAACCTCCCTTACTTCCTTTTAGCCGCAAGGGTTTAAGCGGGGCTGACGCCCCCCGACCCCGCCTGGCTGTGGAAGTGACCAGAAAGCCAGGACTGCTGCCGGGCTGTGGGGGAGAATCCTTCCTGCTGGGGTTGCCAACCCAGGAGACGGCAGCCAGCTTCGCCAGGGCCAGGAGGAGCCTGCCCAGGACAGGTCCGCCCTGGAGAAAGCCGAGCTGGAGGCGGACTGGGGTCCACCCCGGCCTAGCCAGCCCCCGCAACTGACAGTTCCATGACCCAATACCCCTTTTCTGGCTAAGCCGGTTTGAGCTGTGTTTCTATAACTGGCAAATGAAGAGTGTAAGGGGAACCAGCTTTTGGTCACTGACTGTTTTTTAAGCGCGAAAGCAATAGTTGGTGATAGAAGGCAGCTAGCGATGGGTGGGAAGGGGAGATAGGCAGACAAAGAGGGAAACACTTTGATGTTATTTACGTTCCAGGGACTGCATTAAGTCCTTTACATGTACCTCCTTAATTCTGACAATACGGATGTAAGAACTGTTAAGATCACACAAGGAGAGTCACCACTAGTTCCTTTATTTCATCATTCAGCAAGTACTCACCTGGCACACTGTAAGTGCTGGGAACTCTGCTGCTAAGTGCTTCATCCCAGGACCGAATCAATCCTCTAGGAGGAGAGGTCGTGAAGGTCACTTGGGGTCAGAGGGGTGGGATGTGAATTTACACCTACCTATTGCCAAAACCCACGCTCTGAGTCCTTATGCAGTACTCCAACCCAAGCCCAGGTCTATCCGCTGCAAAGCCCTGGCTCCTTCACTCCACTCTGATCCGTCCCAGTTACTAAGGCGTGATCTAGGCACTAAGAGCTACAGGAAGTCAGAGGGCTTGGCAGGGTCGGACTCGGGCAGGGCGCCACAGGAGGTACATGCGCTGGAACAAGGAAAGAAGACACGTGTCCTTCTAGAAAGGATATCTTCCCCGTGAACACGGACGACTAGCATCTCTAGCATTTAATTCTGAATATACCATTTCAGCAGACATGTTGGTGCTGCTATATTGTGGGCCGTAGTATAAAATCTTCTTGCTAGTGGGCCACAAGAGCAGAACAAACATTACTCTTGCCTGTGACTGAAATAACTTTTAAAAGAAAAAGTGATTGCACGAAAGACAACTAGAAAAGACCGACAGCTTCTTGTTATGTACTAACAACAAAGATGAGAAATGGACGCAACGTGGCTGAGAAGAATCAGAGCAAATGTCGTCAAGCACCTCCATCCAAGAAACCAGCCCCTAAGTTGGCAATTTATTACTGGCTACTTTTTTTTTGTCTTTTTAGGGCTGCTCCTGCAGCATATGGATGTTCCCAGTCGAAGGGGTCGAATCGGAGCTTCAGCATCCAGCCTACACCACAGCCACAGCAACTCAGGATCTGAGCCACATCTTCAACCTATACCACAGCTCTCGGCAACGCCAGATCCTTAGCTCGCTGAGCAAGGCCAGGGGTCAAACTCACGTTCTCATGGATACTAGTTGGGCTCATTAACTGCTGAGT